>JASDQU010816938.1:44786-55277 GCA_032191745.1 Picea mariana | reverse complement strand
AAGCCAAAGAGAGTGAGACGTCCTTGGCCTAGTTCTTCTACACCAGGGCCGTACCATTCTAGGGTTTGCTGAAAAGGCCTTGCTGTAGCAACACCTTGCCTCTTCAAACCCTCATGTTTTGGTTGTCTTTGCTTTATCTTCAGGTAGCTATTTTACCAATTTGATCTAAAGAACTAGGAGAGAGCACGAGGCCTTGCTTTAGCAACACCGGAGTGAGCCTCGCTTCCCTAGGGTTTTGTCTCTGAAGCCCTGCTATTGCAGCACTTCAGAACCCTTCCCTCTAGTCTTTAGTCTTCCTCCTGCAACTCTTGCGTCCTTCTTGTTGACTCCATTAAACCCTAAGGCACTAATCTAAGCCTCCAGCGTTGAAGTGATTTGATCCAAAAAATCTCAAACTTCTTTCAAAACTGAAACCCGAACTACACTAACCCTAACCTGCTAACCCTAGAATGCTGACGTCACCCTTGGTTATTTCATCTTGATGCAACAACGTTTCATTTTATAAGCAATTGAATGGTAGTTAAAGGCATTTATTAGATGGTGTGTTGATTTGTTACATTGAATGCCATGTCATTTTAGTATTTATTGAGGAAGTGATATTATTTGCATTGCTATATTGATAAACATTGACTTCGTCAATATTTATTGCCATAATTGCTTATTTAAATATTAGATAGTCATTAATATACATGAAGTACTAACCAAGACCTGCATATATCAGTTTGTTGTTGTTTTATTCTCGGGCAGGGACTCTACTTGGTTATTATTCATCTTTATTGGTTGTTTAGCTGGGACTATCTTTCGGTGGTAACTTGTGAAGGGGGAAAACTTGTCTTTGACCTACTATTCTTTTGCCTCTTCAAAACTCCAGGTTACCGGGGACGTCTCCCTTGGGCCTAACCTCCCTAAAGAGAAAGAACCTCCCCATCGTGGTGACATTGGGTGGGAAAGGTTCCTGTTACGCCAGTTTGACCTACAAACTTCAAGCTTTTGTCCTCCCTACAAACTGTGCGATAACAGACCTAATAGGTTGGTTCGTGATGAGACCCCCTATCCTCCAATCAGGTCTTGATTTATTATTTTTATGGGTCCTTCTGTTTCTTGCTGAGAAGCCTTTTATTACTTTCTTGAGGATCCTTGGGCGAAGCATCTCAAGGTTTCAATCTTTTGGGTTTTATCTTTTGCCAGCTACTTTTACCCTTTGGGCCTTTAGCCCCTTCTTCCCACAAGGTAAGGTGCAACCCTTTAATATTTGGCCAACCCAATGCCCAAACTAGTGTATGGGATGGATGTAATGTCCCCATTTTGGGACATTATAACATTATAGAGTGTTATGCCTACAAGAGTAGCCAGATAGGGGTGACAGAGAGTTCGAGAGAGATTGAGGGGTTTTATTGGGTCCTATTATCGCGCAGTTTGTAGTTAGGATAGTAAATGGATGAAGAGTAGTCAAACTGGCATAACTGGAACCAATCCCACCCACTGTCACATCGATGGGAAGGTTCTTTCTATTTAGGGAGGTAAAGCCCAGGGGAGACGTCCCTGGTAACTTGAGGTTTTGAGAAGGGCAAAAAGGCTTTAGCAGAGCAAAGTTATAGTAATTCCTCTCACAAGTCACCACCTGATCAGAAAGTCCAGCTTATAGCCCCAAAAAGATAACCAGAAGTAATAACCAAGAAGTATCCCTGCCCAAGAACAAAGCAATAATAAACTGCATGTGCAAGCTTGCTTGCTTGGTTAGTACTTCATATAAATTGATGACTATTTGATATATAAACAATTGTATAATAAATATTGACGAAGTCAATGTTTATAAAAGCAACAATGATATATAATGTCAGTTCTTCAATAAATATCAGGAAAGCGTGGCATTCAATGTAACCAATCAACACTTCATTAAATAATTCCTTAAAATAACCATACCATTGCTCATAAATGGTACGATTAGCTGCACAAAGGTGTTAATAGCAAGAGATGACGACAACACTTAGTTAATAGGGTTAGTTTATAAGCTAGGGTTAGTGTAGTTAGGGTTTCATTCAAAGTATTGAGAGTGGTTTTGTGATCAAGCTTACTCGAATCAAGAGGCCTTTAGATCAGTGCCTTATGGTTAATGGAGTCAAAAATAGACGACGCAGGAGCTAAAGGATCAAAAGATAGTACGACTAAGGACTAGAAGGTGCAGTTTTGAAGTGTTGCTGGGGCAAGGCCTCAAAGTCAAAACCCTAGGGGAGAGAGGCTCACCTTGGTGTAGGGGAACTAGGCCTCGGTGCTCTCTCCTCCTTCCTTAACTCAATGGCAATGACGACTAGCTGAGAAGATAGCATAAAACTAAGACAAGAGGGCTTAGAAGGCAACATGTTGCTATGGCAAGGCTTTGCCTTCAAACCCTAGGGGAAAAACGACTCTTCAAAGTGTAGGGGAACTAGGCCTTGAGACGTCTTCTCCTTAGCTCAGAAAATAGAACGACTAGCAAAGAAGAGGTAGAGAAGAGTGTAGCTACGACTAGGCTCTTTCTCTCTTTAAATAATGGCAAAAGTCTTGACAGGGACATGAGATAAGAACCAATGATGTGTGTTTGTCACCTAGGGTTTATGCATCAAATTTATAACATTAAATGCAAGAAATAACAATACAACCATTCATTTAAGAAGTTTTGCAGAAATTCACTTACATTTCACCAAGAAACATCATAGCAAACCCTAGTTGTAATACCCTCCATCAAGAAAATGCCAAGAGATGCCAATATGAATCCAAAAATGCCTTCCTTCAATAAGTGCACCTCACAATTTCAGCCAATAACCCAAGAGAGGGTGCAAATTTCAGACCTTCTCTAATGAGTGCGTGAGAGATGATGAAAAAATGAGAGTAAAAACCCTCAATATATACTGTATCAATGACCTAATTTTACTTTTAGGTCATAAAAAGGCCGACAAGGCCAAAATATTAAAAAGCACACTGGTTTACATTAAATGGCAAATTAAAACCCTAATCAAGCAACGAAAGGATGTCATCCCTTTTCTAGGGTGACGTTAGCCCCTTATAGGGAAAATGCAGTCTCCAGGAGCAAAACGTTAGCCCCCCTTGGGCTTCTCCAAGCTGCCACACGTGCCAAACTGCCCTGTCCATCTGCCAAAACGTCCATGAAGCAAGGATGACGTCATGGACCTCATGGGTGACGTCCTAGGCCTTCCAAGGCCAACGTTCCACTGAAAAGAGCACAACCCCCCTAGGTCAAGCTTTGCCAGGGTGCCTCTGGTGGAACGTTCTCCTCTTCTCTGGTGCAAAGCCCTTGATCCATCTCTGTCTTGTCTCTGCCCCTTGATGGGGTCTGAACATCCCATCTGATGGGATCTTCAGCCCCATGGAGGTCCGAACTAATCATCTCCCCATGTGTACCGGTCCAAATGGTACCTGTTCGTCGGGCATCCTGCACATCAATAGCTACGCCCTCCATGGGCTCATCAGTCACAGCGATCATAGCAATGTCAATCACATCTCATCATCAATATTATTAAACACGTGCATAAAATCCCTAATACATCAGTCAAAGCTCAAAGACATTACACAAGCCTGCAATACACATTTTGAGAAAATGACAGGGTGTCCTATTGGGCTAGTGTCCACTGGAAAAGGAAAGTTTCTGTAAGAGACCTCATCCAAGCCATGCAAGTGGGTGATGTGGTGAAGGGATGTCCAAGCAAGTGGGTGCAATGAGGGCAGAGGATGCAAAGCTTTACCTATGGGTGCCTTTGTAGAAGGTGAGCTCCATCTGTCCTGAATGCAAATCTTTCCAAGCCCATGCCTTTATTCTTTCTTTTTATTCTTTTGTTTTTATATTGTTTTTTTCTTCAAGAGGCTAATTAGGGGACATTGCCCTGGCGTGGTGACCAGTGGTGACAGATACCCAAAAGTACTTTTGCAGAAATGAGAAGGCTGGCTCATGATGAGACCCCCTTTCCGTTGGCCATGCAACCAAGAGTCACTACCCTGGCATGGTAACCAGCTGGTGGTAATATCATACTGCTAGGTACCCATGGACCTAATAGGTTGGCTCGTGATGAGACCCCCTATCCTCTGACTAGTTCTTGTTTTTTGTTATTTTTAACGGGTTCCTCTTGTTTCTTGCTGAGAAGCCTTTTATTGCTTTCTCGGGGATCCCTAGGCGAAGCATCTCGAGGTTTTATTCTTAGGCTTTTATCTTTTGCCATCTTGCTTTTACCTTCTGGGCCTTTAACCCCTTCTTCCCACGAGGTAAGGTGCAATCCTGTAAATAGGTCAACCCATTGCCCGGATAAGTGGAATGGGATAGGTGAGCGGGAAGCAAGATGAAAAAGTGGTGCTGTGAAGGGAGCGGACGATGGCTTTTCAAAAATCCCACCCAGTGGCAAACAGAAACCAAGGACACAAGCTTGCTAGGGCATCCTATTAATCCCCCCAGACATGGTCAAGTGGGCAAGTGTAAGATCCAAGCATTTGTTAAAAACAAAAGGAATCGAATGCACATATTCAAGGGTTTTGATGATCAAAGTGACACATACCATGATACCYARACTAATTACCTGATGCAGCAAGAACCATCTTTGACACAAGACCAAGCCGATGGTGATGGATGCTGTTGCTGCTGGCAAGATAAAGGTGCTGGAAGAAAGAAAAGGTGGGCCCTCCAAGGCCATGCTAAAGTCAATCCTGCTCTCAGTACTCCATGTCTAGGACTTGTGGGCCTCGAGACGTGATCTCCTAGTTATCCCTAAAAGTGGGGGATAACATGCCCGACTTGCATCGTTCATCATCAGGATCCATTCTGCACAACTTGGCTCTGGTTCCGTTGCTGTCCGACGATTTCCGTAATTTTGAATTATTATGGGTTATATCTTAATTAAATTCACTAAGAAGGTCATATTGTGCATATTAGTTAGAAAAACGTCTTAGTGTAATAGCTGATTGGAATCGGGAGGAAGAGCATTACACGATAAGATGATGAGAAGTGACTTTTAGTGGCCGGAGAAGCCATCAGGATGGATAAATCACTTTTTAGATGTAAAATGGTTAATTAATTAATTAATTAAGTGATTTAATCAAGGAATAATAAAATAAGTAAAAGTCACTTGGAGGGAAAAGGTCAACAACGAATTAGGGTTTCGGGAAGCTATAAAGGAAAGGTAAAGCAACCTAATTCATAATTATGTTATGATTTGATGTTGAGGTATTTGCAGAGGAGGAGGAAATCGACCCCCTTGTTGTTTTGTGGATTTCTGGAGGAAAACACCACCATTGATCGATTTCGGTGTCGAGAGACACACCCTAGCATATCGGAGATACCATTCAGGTATTTCACCGTGCATTATAGTATCCAGTTCAATGATTACGCAACTTAGCCTATGAGGGCGCAAGTGATAGAGAGAGGGTTTGTGTGGCCCCTTGAGACAATCAACATTTGGCCGATTCCTTCCGACCCATTAGAGAGCCAGCCAGGGCGCACCTATTGAGCCATGTGTCGCCAGTTTCCGACGGTGGAATCTTCCAGAAAGCGGAAAACAGTGATTTAGGGCCCATCTCCAGAGGAAGCACATTTGGGGTTCCAGGGGACATTCTAGGACAGATTTGAGGAATCCCTTCCGACCCATTACAGAGTAGACAAGGACGATCAATTTGAGCTATACATTATCATATTCTACCAGTGGAATCACTAGGGCGCACTCATTGAACCCAGGAGGTGCACAAACCCCCGGGGGTGAGAGCCAGAGCTTCAAAGGTTGGATTTTCAGTGCAACAGTCTTTAAGGTCAGTCTAGAGGGTAGGGCGCATCTTTTGAGACGGTTTCCAGCTCATTCTGACGAGTACCACCATCAAGGCGAGTTTTCCGGATTCTACAGCAGTTACCGTGAGTTGCTAGATTGCTTTTTGCCGATCTATCCGTGCACGCGCAGACCAACACTTGTTCTTTTGGTCACGGGTATTTCTTATCAGTTGTTTTGTAATCCATTGACGATCCATGAGATCTTACTGATGGTTATAATATTTGCTTCCGGTCTTTATTGTATTTCTTGTTTTTTTCAGCATTATATATATATATATATATATATATATATATATATATATATATATATATATATATATATATATATCAATGAGCTGTGTTGTCCTTATTTCACATGCATTGTCTTATACTGCTAAAACACATAATAAACTGAAACACACATGCGAAAATCACCAAGCATGTTCACACAGTAACTCAAACGCATTCAGAAACTCCCAGAGTATCAGATTCAATGGCCAAAACCGTAGTTCTGCAGTAGATATCCAAACCAGTTGGATTAGGGATATTTCAGTGGTATCAGAGCCTTCTTCCTTTTAGCCTGTGAAGAAGTGCTTCTCCTGACCCCATGATTCTGGAAACAGGTGAAGAATACACAGAGGGTCGAGGACATATTGGGGACGAGTACGTTCAGTACTGCAGAGGTCATAGCAGAGATATGAGAGATAGAAACCGAAGGGATTACACCCCCTTCCGCACTCAGTCAAATAAAGAGCCAGAGATAGATGACATAGAGCATACCAGTTCAGACACAAAGGTCGAGATAGAGGGGATTGTTATCGCACAATTTGTACTTAATCCAAAGGATAATTTTTAAGAAAGGCAAATTGGTGTCACGGAGGTTATCCTATCACTATCACCTCAATAGGATGCCTCTTTCTATTTAGGATTGATGGCGCAAGGGAGACGTCCTCAGTGACCTGGGGGTTTGAGAAGGCAAAGGTTAAGGTGTCTATGAAAATGTCCCCTCTCATAGGTCACACTCATCAGAAAGTCTCGGGGTTTTAACCATTGAAGTAATGAAGTATTAAGATGTACTTGCCCAGAACAAAGCAACAAGAAAATATATTTTTCACAAGTACAACTTGTTGTTAGTACTTCATAAAACCATGGACTTTATCAATAAAAGCAATAGTTGATTTATGATGAAGCAAACATAAATTTATGGCAGCAATGTTTATAAGACAATAGCTTCAAAATAAATGCCTTAAAATGGCTTCAAAATGACCAAGAATAATTACTCATTAACACCAAAATACTAGCATTTGTCAGAAGCAAGAAAGGCAATGTATTAATCAACTTTTTCAGTTGCTTTTAGGTGCTCTTAGTGCTGCAATAGATGGCTGTAGCTTACTTTAGTAACAACAACAACTAAGTTAGTAGATTAGACTATTCTAAGGATAGAAGTAGTTAGTAGAGAGCTTAAGGTATAGGTTTTGATAGTGGTTTTTGTCAATCACTCAATAGCAAGGCCTAGATCAGTGCTTATTAGGGAAAATGTAGTCTTTTAGGTAGCAGCAAATCTTGAAGGAACAAATGATAATAAGAGAACTAAAGAAAAGAAGGATCAATAGTTGAAGTGTTGGTAACCTAAGGCTTCAATTACCAAACCCTAGGGGAAAATAGCTACTAGGAAGTAGTTTACCCTAGGCCCTAGTAGTTTTTTTCCTTCTTTAGCTCAAAGATGAAGTAAATGATGGCTTAGATGAAGCAAAATTTGCTAGGGTGTTGCAATGGCAAGGCCCTTAGCAAAAGCTTCAATAAAATTGGCTTTCTGGCAAAATCTAGTAGGTGGAAGCTATGAAGGCAAGGACAATAACATGTGCTTAGACTCCTAGGGTTTTAAGCTAGCAATTTCATAATCTTAGTATAAATGCAAAATAAATGTAACTATAACCATTCAATGAAGAAGAATTGCAAAAAATTTACTTACATCCACCAAGAATCATCTAGCAAATACTCTAGTTGAACACTTCCACCAAGAAAATTGCCAAATTAGTCCAAACAAGCTTCCTTCAAGAAGTGCACACTAAATTTCAGTCATGTAACCCCAATTAGTGCGCAAATTTCAGACCTCCCACTTGTGTGAGTGAAATATGATGAAAAAATACAAGGGAAAGTCCCTTATTTATACAGTTACAATGACTAGAATTAGGTCAAAAAGGTCGACATGGCCAGTTTAGATGTAATATCCAATATTTACATTAAATGACATAATAAAACCCTAAATCAAGCAAAAAAGGTGACGTCATTCCCTTTTAGGGTGACGTTAGGCCTTTTTAGGACAACGTTGGTCTCCAGGAGCAAAACATTAGGCCTCCTAAGGCCTCTGGATCAAACCACACGTGCCACTTGGCACACAACTGCCTCCAAAGTGTCCAAAATGCTAGGTGATGTCATGGGCCTTTCAAGGCCTACATCATAGTGAGAAGGGCAAGACCGCCCTAGGTCTAGGCTTGTCAGGGTTTCTCTGGTGGAACGTCCTCCTCTCTCTCTGGTGAAAACCTCTGAAATGTCTCTGCCCCTGGCTGGGGTCTCAACATCCATCTAGTGGCATTTTATCCCTATGGAGGTCCGAACTAATCATCTCCCCATGTGTACCTGTCTGTCGGGTGTGGCCCTGCAACAACAAGAAGCATGCCCTCCATGGGTTCATAAGTAACACAGATCATAGCAATGTCAATCACATCCAATAATCAAGTTATTTAAACATGTGCATGAAACCCCCTTTCCCAGACAAGTGCTCAAAGACGTTATGCTATTCTACAAGCCAGGTTTGGAGGGGAGGTTAGGAGGTCTTATTGGGCTAATTCTCATTGGACGTGGGATGTTTCCAGGTGAAGACAAATCTAGGCCATGTAAGTGGATGAGGTGGTGAGGGATGTTTGAGAAATGGGTGCAGTAATGACAGGGGAATGTATGGCTTACCTGTGGGTGCCTCTGAAGAGGGTGAGCTGCACCTTGTCATGGATGCAAATGTTTCCAAGCCCATTCAATGCATTTTGTCTTTTAATCTTATTTCTTTTTCTTTCAAGATGTGATGTCCCGTCCCCAAGATTAGGCCAACAGGGAGTGACTTAGTAGTCTATATGTTCCCGTAGATTATAGTCAGGCACAAACAGGGAACCGGATGGAGAAATAAGGAGGAATTAAGGCTAAACGATGAATTAAGCCAAAATACTTAGGAAAAGTCACTTAAGCCTAAGTCAACGGAGAATTAGAATGAAAAGGTGATAAGGGGGGCACTTAATTGACAAATAAATCACTTAGGAGGAAAGGCGCCTAGGTTAAGTGATGTCAATGAAGAATTAGGTCGGGAAAGATATAAAGGGAGGAATTTGACCTAATTCCTCATTATGCATTGTTATGATTTGATGTTGAGAGCTTCTAGAGGAGGAGGAGAGCCAACCTTATTGTTTTGTGGATTTCTGGAGGAAACCACCACCCTTGATCGGTTTCGGTGTTGAGAGACACACCCTAGCCCATCGGAGATACCATCCAGGTATTTCACCATTCATTTCAGGAGTATTCAGTGTGGAGGGCACAGCTTAGCCAAGGAGGGTGCAAGCCATTTTGAGGATTTGGAGATCTGCAGTAGACCTGTGTCCCGATTGCAGATTCATTCCGACCCAGTAGAGATCTAGCCAGGGCACTTCCATTGAGCCATTTATCATCAGATTCCGACTGTGGAATCTTGCAGATCGATCCATGCAGCCATTTTGGGCACAGTCATTCCGGACAGACGTTTGGCGTTGCATGCAGGTGTTCCAGAGCAGATCCAGCCAAACCCTTCCGACCCATTTGATCATTTGACGAGACGATCGTTTTGAGCCATATAGTAGTCGATTCTGACGGTGGAATCTTTTGGAGCGCATTCAGTGTCCAAGGAGGGGCGCAAACCCCCCAAGGGTCCAGATCCGGTGCCGTAGGGGTCCGATTCGAGTTCCGACAGACGTCCATTCCAGTATAGAGACCCGGGCGCATCTATTGGAGCAGTTCCGAGCACATTTTGACGGTGGGTTCTTCAGATCGAGTTTTCAAGCTGGTAGCGGTTACCGTATTTCGTCGGAATCGCACATTTTTGCCGATCTATCCGTGCATGCATCAGATCTGCTATCTTCTTATGATCACGGGTATTTTCGTTATTTGATTGTATTCCAGTACAGATCCAGGAGATCTGACTGACGTCTAGACTCTATTTTTCCAGTAGGCTATTGTATTTCCATGCTTGAACCGTTATTTTTCATGATATTGAGCAGTTGACATTCTATACTCTTGCATGCATCCTTTTATGATTGTTAAACACTAAATATGCAACATGCACATGTAATAACCCACATGCACCTGCAATAACCAACATGCAACCACAATAACCGAAGAACATCTCACATACACGGCTAAAACGCATCCAGAAACCCCCAGTGTATCAGATTTGCACACCAGAGCACTAAAACAGTAGCGAATATCTTGATCAGCCGGACCAGGGATATTTCACAAGAGACTAATTAGGGGACACTGGCCTGGCGTGGTGACCAGTGGTGACAATGTTATCCACAAGCATTTCACAGAGATGAGAAGGTTGGCTCGTGATGAGACCCCCTTTCTCTTGGCTATGCCACCAAGAGCCACTACCTTGGCATGGTGACCAACTGAATGGTAGTGTCACACCACTA
>JASDQU010816937.1:36226-48047 GCA_032191745.1 Picea mariana | reverse complement strand
CGACTTCTTATTCTTCACTTTGTAATTGTCCAATGACCAATCCGCAAAAGGGGATTTGGTCCTTATACAATTACTGACATGATTAATCCTCAATGGGGATTAATCCAATAACAATAATAATAATAATAACATGATTAATCCACAATGGGGATTTAATCCAATAACAAAATAATAAGAATGCTCTTCGCAATTACATTATTTCAACAATTAGTTAATAAGGCCTAAATATATTTTCCATGTTCTAAAGGTCAACATTAATTAGTAAGGCCTATTTAATAAATGTGAACAAGTCAATGTAAGAAGACCTAACAGAAGCTTTCGCTTCTAGAAAGATCTTCCTCTAGAATGTTCTTTAGAAGATAGAATTAGTATAAATAAGAGTAGGAGGCATGAATAAGCTTGTCTTGAGAATTATTGTAATAGAACTCTGCTCTGTTGGAGGTTTCCCCCTCGAAGAGGCAAGTGAACATTGCTTTCTTTGAATAAAGGTATCATTTCCGGTATTGCTCTTCTTACTATTTTGTTGTTCCATTGATATGTGTTGAATATTCTTGTTTCTGCATATTATATTGCATCTGGTACATTACATCAACCCCTCCAAAAGATGGAAAAGTTGGCATGTGTGATCCAAGATGCGTGGACGAATTTCCTCAATATGTCACAATGCCCAAGGTAGAGAATGCAATGTCCAAGGCAAGAGTCACAATTCCCAAAGCATGGTGTCCCCCCAAAAGTGATGATAATGTCTCCAAATATGTGTCAGTGGGTGGTGACCATCAAATGAAGTCTTCTAATAGTTCAATGACCCTTTTAATTTTTATCCCTTTCTTACTTGATCATGGTGTGGAAATCATTAACCTTAATTACATGTGAAAACCCCTAAGACAAGATGCACCTCCTAGGACTCTAAGATAGGCGTAGGTGATGTAATGAGTGTGGTATTAGGGAAAATAGTATTTTTGTGAGTTTACCCTCATAGTCATGTATGATGAGTGAAGAGGTATTCCCTTTAGCTTTCAAGAGCTAGGGGTTATCATTTATTGTTCCACATGTGTGCCTTTAGAGGGAGTGCTTAGCTTTGAGTTACCATTCCTTGAGACTCTTTTTCTTACTACCCCTTTTATGTCTTAGTCCCTTCTTTCCTTTCTTTTTTTTATTTGAGAATGGGACATGGGGAAATTGGGATTTATAGCAAGGTAGCATGGCTCATGCATATAATATAACTTTAGCTACCTCTACCTTGAACATTTTTAGCTCTTTGTATTTTTTTTATATGTTTACGCATTTTCATACATGGAATTTCTTTTTTTGAACCTTGCTACAAGTCATATGATAAGTGTTGACCACCCATTTAGCACCGGTGGTCAACTCATGTGCCATGAAGAGATGCATCATCAGATTCCAAGATTGTCGAAGACCATTGGTTATATAGGGTTGTGTTTGGCCCAGCACTTATTTTTGTACTTGGAATTTTCACACCCCTGCATGGGTTAATAATGTAATAGGCCAGCATGAGTCATGTCTAGGTCAGTTACCTTGGGATCGGTTCACTGGGAGATTTCCTTTCACCGAGGGTTTTTTATCCTCAGGATATCAATGGGTTTTTTAGCCTTACTGATTTCCCTTGAGTTTTTCCCTCGCACTTTACATATGTCCTCCAAAGTGGTGAACGGCGTTCCAGTGGGCTCATGTTTTGGTAACTATATAGGGAATTCATTGTAAATGACCATACAAGACATCATAGAAAGTTTCGCGGAATTTCGTCGAGTCTAGGTTAGTTTTTTTCAATTAATTAATTTTTAATTAAATTTTCCTAAGTTTGGAGGTTTAATTATTTAATTAATTAATTATTTTTGAGCAATAATTGTAAAAACTAGATCCTTTGACTTTTGATAGGGGTATTTGTGCTCAAAAGAAATGGAATAGCACCTCCTACATCCTTGGACCAAGTTTCAGCTCGGTCGGACAACTTTAGCCATGGGTTAGTCCACCTAAAGTGTCAGTCAGTCTATAACAGCAATTTTAATTGCTAAAGTCCAAACATGGCAAAATGTAAAATTGTAATAATGAGTTAGATGATGAGAAATGTTGAAATGATGGTTAGAGAGAGACCCCCTAAGCATAACCTTAGTCTCCCAACCCTTTTCAACCTTGTCTAACCCCTTTTCCAACCCCCACACTCAAAAGTTGCGCTCCCCTAGGGGGATTGACGTTTTTCACTTTTTAATTTAATTGTGACTTTGGTGTGGCCCCCTCTCCTAAGTTTTCACTTCATTTAACCTTCTTATCAGCCCTATAAGTGATCCCACTTACTCCACCTTACCCATACTTTCATTTGGGTTAGTTTTTTACCAAGGGGAGCGCTCTCCAAGAGAGTTACGCCCTCCTTTTCCTCTCTCCAATAAAAGTTACGTTTTTATTTGAGAAGTGACTCTTCACCTTGATTTGGCACGGATCCCATGCCTTTCCCTCACCCATTGTGTGATCCCAACACCTCACACCCATTCCTCACCTCTCATCTCTTCTCCTCATCCCAAGAGGTGCGCCCTCCCTCACCTTGAAACTCAACAAATAATTATTTTAAAAATTATTTAAGGCTTTCCATCTCCCTTGGCACGAATCCCACACCTCCTACATGCCATTAGATCTATCTTCTTAATTTTTCTATTTTTCTACACCCTAGATCTATTGTGCAAGCCCTAGGAGGTGCGCCCTAGCCTAGAGATCTACTCTATTTCTTGGTGGTGGACACTTGGCTTAGATCCAAGAGGGGTAGGTTTGCCTCTCCAAGTGTAAATGGATCTCTTTTCTCTCTCCCAACCACCATATCTTGAGCTATTGTTATGTTACTTGATTTTCCTCTCTCTCTCTATTGTCATCTCATTCATTCTCATTTCATTCTAGCTCTTAGGTTTTGGAGTATTCCTCTCCAAGATCTATTTCTTTGGTAATAAGATTCAAGAAGCTTTGGAGGACAACAAGAAGGGTAATGTGCGTGCTTGCTTTTCTTATGCAAATGGAGGTAACATTGTTTAATTTTATTTCATGATTCATGCAACCCTAGATCTTGGATAAAGTGTTATGTAGGTAGGTTTGATGGTGCGTATGCCTATTTTTCCTATAGATCTTGATGTATAACATAAATTGAAGTGTCGTTTATGATTATTGCATCAACATTTTATCTAGTGTGTGCTTGAGATTGAAGGAGTATTGCAGGTTTACTTTCAAAGTCTCATTGGGAAAACCTTCTAGAAGGGAAGGGTCTCTTGGGGCTTCTCATACTTCAACCATCTTGATATATTACTTTGCTCTAATATTTGTTGTACATCCATCTCATTTTCAGCTAGCATATACTGGTTTAGATAGGTCAAAAATATTTTAAAATACATATCTTGTCTTGTGGAAAGTCCTTGTCCCAAAAGGGCAAGGGTTTCCTTAACTTTGCTTGGTTGTGTGTAGCCATCCTAGCAAGAAAACCTTGTTTTCTTAACAGGTATACCAGATCTGATAGGAAGTTGTTGGCTTCCCCAAAAAGACACATACAACACTCAAAAACCCCTTGGGGGAGTTTGGTAGCTATCTCTTACCTCTCTAGTCTTTGTCTAGCTTGAGAAGTGCATTTTTCTTCTTGATTAGCTTGTTTAGTTGAGCTTGAGGTGTAAGAGGAGAAGTGGTACGGCCTCCCCTCTTCTTCAAGCTTGTGGGTAGGCTAGGACGTGGTAGATCTAGCTCTTTCTTTTATTTTATTTTTTTTTTGAGTTTTTCTTCTAGCTTGGCCGTAAGGTTTAGAAGGTGAGGGCACCTTCTCAACCTTGCGTGGGTAGTGCTTGGTTGTTTGTAGATTAGCTAGCATTCTAGTTTGTTGTTTTGTTACTCTCTTTCTTGCTCATATATTGCTAAGTTCATCCTAATAATAAGATCTAAGAACACTCAAACTAACTAAGGCAAGATAACTAATAACCTACCTAGTTGGGTGAGGAACCCCCAAAGAGGTAAGGATAAGTGTTAATCTTTATTTTCTCATGTGATGTGATTGATATAAATGGTTTAATGCTCTTGATGTTTGTACTTTAGATCTGATCTCATATCTTAAGCCCATTGGGAAACACACTTAATAATTGCCTTGATCTTGCTTAGTTTATTTTCATTCAAGCTCTTAATCTCTCTTAAGCACATATATTAATTTCATGCTTGATGTTTCTTGTGATGCTTAATCAATAAGTGGTTATTGTGTTCATTGATTAATATCTCTTAATAGCCACGTCTTGGGCTTGAGTTGTGTCGAATGGTTTAACTTGGCAAACACATTTAAATTTTCTTCTTCATCTCATAAGGCAAGTTGTTCTTGTCACTAGATCTATGGTATCTAATCAACTAACGTGATGTGCCTGTGATAAATCTATCTATCTCTTTCAGCCATTTATCTTTATTTGCTTCTTATGTGTTGATATATTTCATTGTTAAAGCTTAAGTAACACATTTTTGAGCAAGTTCAATTTCGGCCATCTCATTATTTTGCATATTAAAAGTACTTTAAAACTCTAAAAACACACTTTTAATCACCTAAAAGTCTACCTAACTGTTATATATACTTAATAGACTATTTTAGGGTACCTTAGACCACCATCTAAAACAGGTTTGAGGAAAACAACAGAGGGTAATGGCAGGGGACTATCCCGTGGCGCTCCAGGTGGGTGTCCTCTCCAGGAAGTACTCTTACTGTCAGGTCTGACCATGGAAGCTAAGGTGGGCCTCGTTGCCTTACTATCTTGAGCACCCAGCAGTTATTTGGCAACAGGAGGAGGAAGCTTTGGTGAAAAGCTAATAAAATTTATAAATCTTTAAGAAAAGCCTAATTATTAAACCCTTGGCCAAATCTAATAATACTTGGTGGGCTTAATAATAAAGAGTGTAGATTGTCTTCAATATCTTCATAATAATTGTGCTCAACTCTCCTTTGTAATCTTGTTAATGAAGTAATGTATTGATGATAATCGTGTGTAAATGATGATGTGATTTGATGCTTTGATCTTCTATATCCTGCACACATTGAACAAATACTTGGTTAGATTGTTGTTGTAATCTATCATTCTTTAACTTGTAAATCTTGTAAGTAGTTGTACATGATAATTCTTTTATTGAGTTATTCTTTATTGTAAATTTGTAACTTGTAATATTTCTACAACGAACAACCCTTTAACATAGTTGACCCCTTGCCCAATTTCTAGGCACTAGTCTTAGTTGCCCTAGGGAAAGGACTTGCTTGTCATGCTAACCCTTGCATGTTGCATGGTTGCCTTAGCATCTTAGGAATAGAATCCCCTCTAACCTTAACAAATTAAAATTGACTCCTAGAACTTAACTCTAACAAATCTAGTAACTAAGGTCTACCCCCTTTGGCTTCCCTAGGAGTAAGCCTAGACGGAAGAGGTTTGAGTCAAAGTGACAGCGTGGGCTGTGAACCTAGGCATTGTGCCTCCAAGGACACACTAATTGAGCCGAACTCAAGCTCACGTTTGCAAGTGTGTATAAGGATGGCAACAATAAGTCAATCATGAAAGGAGGAATGATGAAAACGCATGAAAATGGCAATGAAATGAAAAGGTGTGAAAAATGTCTAGGGAAAATGATATGAAACACCTTCCTAGGTCTCTAGTAGTACAACTTGACTCAATGATAAGGTGACACACTTCTCTAGAGGTAAACTATGAACACACCATGGTACAACCTAGTAAGAGACAGAAATTTAAAGTGTTATGAGCCATTGTAGAATACACCAATGATCACCATGTGCCATGACCCACATCCAAAAAACAACATCATCATGTGTGAGAGGAAGAGCATAAAGTACAATGGTGTCTAGTATAACCTCCATCAAACACTTGACATCATGAGGGTCAGCTAAAAAAATGTTAGGAATATCTGTAGCAAACATCCATGTACAATCAATAGATCTCATCTGTGGAACCACTAATTGTGATAAAAATCACAAGTAAATCAATCCTCTAGTTACCCCTACAAGTCAAGGGATAACAGAGAGCATGGCCTTTGTACTTTCATATCCTACCATAAGGTGAACAGGGGACCATTATTCCACTCCACCCAACCTCACCATTTCAGCAAATTCTCAAGGAACTAGTGTGCAAGGAGGAAGCTCACTTGCAACAATGATGTCATTGAAGACTCCATGGAAATCCATCCTAAAGGTTGTCCACAAAGTAATCAAATTATACCTGATGATTTCCTATTGTTATTGCAAATTCTAAATATATTGTTCTTTGTGATAATTTGAAACAAAAAACCTTGTTATGGTATTTCGTCAGTGGTACCTCACTTGAGTCAATGATTAAGAATTGGGTTAGGAAGGCCTAGTAAACCCATGCATGGATTTGAAAAACCATGTGCAACATTACCAATGGTTCTTTTTGTTAGAGTAATATAAATTTAATAGTAGTCAAATAGATATTAGACATAAGCATTAATAAAGTCATTTCAACTTTAGGTATTTTATGCTTTTATGTTTTATTTCACTTTAATGTGTTTCTCAGTCTATCCCAAATTCATAAAGTAGATTGACTCGACTAACTTGCAACCATTTATAAGGAGGCTTCCACTCCTCATTTTATTAATGCAATATAGAGAACTCTCTCTAGTTTATTTTGGTTTTCTTTGTGTGTTTGATTTTTGTTTATCGTGATATGGTATCAAACTTCAATGAGAGCCATGGAGTTTGTGAGAGTGTACAAACCTAAGGACCATTATTGGCAGAGATGAATAAAGGGATTGTTAGCATAGCACATTGAAGAGCCAAAAGGGTTTCACCGAAACCAAGTATTGATTTAATTTGTAATTGAAGCGATTTTTTCCTAAGGGAACCTTGCTTT
The DNA here is from genome assembly GCA_032191745.1 of Picea mariana. NCBI lineage: Eukaryota > Viridiplantae > Streptophyta > Pinopsida > Pinales > Pinaceae > Picea > Picea mariana. The sequence continues at coordinate 41,163 of JASDQU010816937.1, read as the reverse complement.
TTGTGGTTCCAAAAAAACTCAAGGAACAATGGTACAGACTAATATGTATGACTATACCACATCCATACAACCACCAACAGTATAGACAAGACATCAAAGGTGTACATGTACAGGTCAATCGCTAGACCTATATGGATGAATCACTAATCGTATATATCAGTCATTAGGGCAGTAATTGATTGTATAGAGGGAGAAATTGAATGTATGGAAGAAACTAAGGAGTTTTTACAGCCAAAATCTAAGGTGTGCGGTCTAACTGGACATTAAGTCGGGAAATGTCTCAAGTTTCTTGACAATATAGAGGAATTGGAAGCAGATCTAAGTTGTGCCTACTTGTATTGCTACCCAGATTTGTGGATCTGGAAGTTTCAGTGGCTATTTAGTGTTTTTCAGCATATCCAAGGAGAAATTAATTGTTTTTAGTGGTGTTTTTTAGCAACTCTGTGACAATCTATATGATTTGGTGTTATTTCTGAGTAAATTTGTCAAAATATACATGTTGTAGCATTGTTTGAGAGTAGATTTGTGTGTTTTTTTGTTGTTGTTGAGAAAATTTATCAAAATCTATGGGTTTGGGGTTGTTTTTGGGTAGATTTATCATAAATCTATGTTTTTTCAATGATGCATAGTTGTTACATGTATTTAGAGCCAATATACAGGTGCTCTTACTCTAGAATTTCATATTGAGGGAGGGAAGAACAGGGATTTCCAGCATTTTACTCTATTTCAATATGTATTTTTGCATTTTTTTACTTGTACCAATGGTCTTTTTACCTAACATCATATTGGAAGGCAGCTATAGATTCTCTGGTAAGAAATACAATATGTAGAAGCAATGTATGTTGGCCATCTTTGAGTACAGGTGCTTCACTGGTATTGTCCTAGGTAAATATATCTGACCACAAGTTGTAGATAGAGACCATGACAAGTTTGATGAATAAGAAAAAAAAGCAATAATGTCTTTTAAGTTGTCAATGGGAATTTGGAAGCATTTGAGAGAGTTGCATAAGAATTAGAACAAATGTAGAGTTTTCTTCCTAAAGAATACGTTGTTTTCAATCATGATGAATGAGAGTGCATCCTTGTAGGAGAAGTTACTCAAAATCATGATGAATGAGAGTGCATTCTTGTAGGAGAAGTTACTCAAAATCAAGGATATTAGAGAACAATTTTTGGCCATTGGTTGGAAGATGGGAGAGGAAGACATAGTGGTAATCACACTGAAAAGATTATCGCATGCTTATGATCATTTTATTGAGACCCTGAATAACACCACTACGAATATTGACATAAAGTTTGACAAGTTGTGTAATAATCTCTTACAATAGGATGGATGGAAGAAACATTTTGGTATAGAACAAGCCTTTGCATCCAATGTCAATGGCAAAGGAAATTGGGAAAAGAAGAAAGGTAAAGGCATCGGTGAGGATGCAACTAAGAGCCTGAAGAACATCACATGTCACCACTATGGAAAGATGGTCCATATAAAGAAAGCATTGTAGAAAGAGGTTGATTGAACAAAAACCAACCAGGGAGAGCCTCAACAAAAAGCTCGTGTCGCAGGACATACAGAGGAGAAGGAGTCAACCTTCTATGCATTCATGCCCAAGAGACAAACAAATCAATACATGTCATCTACTCTATACATAGATCCAAGTGTATCACGAAACTTGACAAATAGGAAGGATTGGTTCACAAAGTACATTGCTTTTTGATCTAAGAATTCAATGATCTTTGGTGGTGGGGAAGAGTTCACAGTAGTTGGCAAAGGGAATGTACAAATTTCCTTTGGAGGGAAAATGTTGTTTTTCCTCAATGTGTACTATATGTCAAGGATGGAACTTAATATACTCTTGGTTAGTTAAACTATGAGGCACTACTTCCATCTAGATGTCAACTTTTAAAATCACAAATGTTAGATAGTTGGCAAAGAGACCAAAACTATTATTGCTCTTGGTATGAAGGATCATGCATTGTTTAGACTGGTTGACATTGGACAAGTCAAGGAGAATGCATTGTTAGCCAAGAGTACATCAGACATCAGTAAACTTTGGCATCAGCAGTATCAACACCTAAACTTGACCTAACTCTCTCAATTGGCTCAAGAGAATCTGGTAGGAGTACTCCCTTACATCCAGTAGTCGATACAGGGTGTTTGCGGAGCTTTCCATGCAAGGAAGAAACATAGAGTGCCATTTGAGGAATGCCAAGCTTGGAGAGCAAACAGAATTCTTCAGTGAGTTCATGTAGATGTTTGTGGGCCAATGAACACACAATCCATCACCAATGCCAGGTATTTCCTTCTTTTTGTTAATGAATACAATAGGAAAATGTGAGTGTATTTTCTGAAATTGAAATATAAAGTGTTTAATGAATTTCAAAAGTTTCAAGCATTAGTAGAAAAAGAATTAGGTTTTCACATTACCACTCTTAGGTCTAACAATGTAAAAGACTTTTGTTCAAAAGAATTCAATAACTTTTGTGTTAAACGTGAGATAAAAAGACAATTCACTACACTCAACACTACACAGTAGAATGGTGTAGTTGAGAGACAAAACAACACTATAATAGAGATAGTCAGGGTGTATGTTGGAGAAGATGTGTTCCAAATCGTTTTTGTACAAAAGACCCTGACAGAAGCATAGTCTAGGAGGAAGCAAAAGACCCTGATGGTGATAATAATGAATTGGATGAGGAGATCCCAAGAAGAGGCCAAAGTAGTGGCATAGCACCATTGGAAATGCTTAGGTGGGTGAAATGATCAAGGGACGATCATCAAGAGACAAGCAAATAGAAACTAAACATAATCAACTTTTCTTTTATGGCCAATGTTCAGGGAGTTTATGAGCCACAGGTGTTCAAGGAAGCAATAGGGAAAATTGAATGGGAGAAGGCCATAGAAACTGAACATGTGTAACACCCTGGTTTGACAATCTTGAAAATTGTAAGTATTTTATTTCTGCAGTTAATAAAAATGACCAAGCCGACTAAGCAAGAGTACCTAAAGGGGCTATGATACCACAAGAATGGAAAGGTGAGGAGGTCTAAGGGGGTTTTATTCCTAAAAAAATCTACATTATGTTACCTTGAACCTTCACTCGTTCAAAAATCTGAGTTGCCAAGTTAAAAAAGGTTAATAGGAGTGGAGGAAGCAAACTCTTCAATCTAAGCCATCATTTCCTAAAAACTAGCAAGTTATCTTCCCTACATTCTTGGCACTAGGAAGAATTGAATTAGAACTCTCTTACCATCTTTCACTCATGCAACAAGAAGGGAAATTTAAATGGGAAAGGGAGCTAATTTTTGGGAAAAGGGAAAAATAGGAAATAGGAGAATTATTGTTGAAAAAACAAGCCTACCATAGCATGTGACAAAACAACCATGAAATGAAACCATGAGAGCTCTAGGAAAATCCAAGAACCAAAATAATTTCTGCTGGAGTAGAGGGCCATCAACCTGGACCTTTCCATGCACACACTAAATAGAACTGGAGGAAGGATGCTTCTAAGGAACAGTTGAGAAGAGAAGGAAGATCTCCTTGTGTTGAGTGGAGTATGTATTATAGGTGCCAAGGGTTGCTTTGTCTTCAAAAATACAGTAGTGAAAATCACTTCGTTTGAACATGTTTAGTTTGAAATTCAAAGTTTTATTTCCTACTCTGCCCTGACGATATTATAGCCTGACTAGGGGGTGGACAACGGACTACCTATGGTTGGGTGGAAATCGCTCGCTCTGTTGGTTGTTTGGTCTCACAACATTCAAAAGATAAGTTTATCTCTTCCTATTATAAAATTGTTTAGTTGTAAAAATTATGTTTAGAGGAAAGAATTATTGTTTCTACAATCGCTATTGATAAATTTAAATATGGGTCAGCCTGACTGGTTTAAATTTACAATCAGGTCCCTTGGCTCTGTTGTGATTCTTCTAGTTTTGGGGATTTGATGAGAGTTAAAGCGCATTTTTTAAGAAGTTATTTGCAACAAATTCTAAGAAAGTGAAATTATAAGGTTTTATAAGCAAATCTCAGCCATGGTGATCTCTCGTTTTCTTACATCTTTACTGCTCTCCCTGTTGTTAGGTAAGCTTATGCTCCTGCAGGAATTGAGTGATGAAACTTCCGAGATCTTACAATTAGATTTGCAGAGGTGGTTGGTGTGTAGATCTGGTCCCAATAGATACCATTATAGACATCCTTTCTAAAAATGAAACACTTTGTAGAATTCTGCTAACAGTTTTTACTTTCGTATCTTAGGGCCTACGCATAAATTGGGCATGGCAATTGAAATGTGGATTTTCATTATTTTAAGAAACCATTGTTGAGTGGCCACTTTGTTTCAGAACAAGGGGCTAGGAATTGTTAATCAGGTTCTTTCTTCAATTGGATTTGCATGCATGTTTTTGCCCATTGGAAATTCATATTCATAATTCTTGACGAAAAGAAGGAGAGATTGATTTTTGAGCTATAGTTATTATTGCCTGGTCATGGATGGCACCCATGCAATTTTGTCACATGCACAAGGCAATGTGGATTTCTTTCACAAAAAGTGGTGGTTTTAGCACACTACCTTGCAAAATAATGTAGGACATAAAAAATTTGTAGAATGAGTCAACTTGGTCAGCTATTTGATTGTTCATAGCCTACTAATGATTTTCCTAATGTCTTTAATTAAGGGAAAGGATATATTAATTTCCCTGAATTGTGTCATTTTTGCTGTGTGTATGCTATTGAAGTCAGTTTGATTTGTTGTTTTCCATATTCTGGATGTTAAGAACCAAACATCAATATAGCATATAAAAACCTCAGGAAAAGTACTCAACGCCTTGAAAAGAGATAATTTCAGATAATAAGCCTCTTCGAGGGGGCAACCTCCTTTTACCCCACTTAAATGTTCAAGTACAAGATGATTCAAAATGAAAATGTCTCCTTGGTATATATA
>JASDQU010816937.1:23961-36126 GCA_032191745.1 Picea mariana | reverse complement strand
TCTGCTTTAGCTGCATTTAATGGTTTATTACATGCATCGAGTGAGTTGCATATTTAAGCTTGCATGGAAACTTTTCATTTTGTTTAATACAAAGAATGATATTGCTACCTTACATCGCTTTGGTTTGTTATGGCCGCACTATCTCATAATCCATATTTTTATTATAAAAAATTTAGTTATGTACAGAGTCAGCCCCATTGAGTGATGACAATGTTTAGTTAAAACAGATGCAAATGTTTTGATAGAGGCGATTCGAAAAGTTGGAGGTGTTATCTCCTCAAATAAATCAATCGAGATTTTGCTTTTTAGGTGATAGGGAGTCTTTTAAAAAGGTACTTTTTAAATTTTTAAAGGTTCATTTTTCAAATCTTTACTCATGTAATAAGGTTTAAATAAAAGTTCGTTTAGTTTGTGCTAGATCAAATTCAAATCTCAGGTTTCGGTGGCTTAGGCGAACATATCGATTGTTCATTAGCCACCGAAAGCCTTAGCTTTCGGGAGTTTAATAAAGGAATCCAAGGTTATTTTAGCCACCGAAATCGTTGAAGCAGGCAAAGACCAAGCACGTCATATCGCACGTTTCAAACAAAGGGTTCGGTGTTTCCATGATTGCACAAGCCGCCGAAAGGACTGGAGAAGGAATCGTTCACGATCGGAAAGTTGATCCCGCTATGATATGAGTGAATCTCTCCTGATCGCTATATCATTAAGTTATACGTTGTTGTACTTCCCATTGATTTCAGTTAATTCACCATGACATCTGCACATCATCAACCGTTTCGCCACACTTCTTGCAATTAGTGCCACGATTCAAAAACTCCCCCCAGTTATCTCAGTTTTAGCCCAGCCCAGCCGATTATCACTAAGTTTACGCATTGTAACTCTGCCCGAAATCCACACCTTCTATCACGGATGTGCGAAAACATCGTGGCAAATGAAGAAAGGAACGTCGACACTGAAGAAGGAGATTAACGATATCGGGTACTTGGAAGCTCATCCCGAGGTATGTCAAATGTTCAAAGATGCAGGGTGTTATAATTTTTGTCAAAAATTACAGAGCTTTCATCATCAGGTGGCAGAGGCTTTCACTCTAAGTTTCGATGGAAAGAAAGCAATCATCGGTCGGGATGAATTCGAAATTGATGAAGCCCTCATAGCCGAAGTCACAGAGTTTCCCACGACTTGAGAGAAATGGTTGAAAACCATTGTGATTAAGAATATTGAATTCAGGTTTTATTTAAAACCAGAACACAGGGGTTTGATTTAGAAGAAAGATATTCCTGTATCTTTCCTTGAAGAGAAATGGCAGCAGTTATTGAAGGCTATAATGGTTTATATAACCTGTGAAGGGTGATACAAGAGGGTCATGATCTATCATTTCAAACCTATAAACCATTTGACAGGAAGAAACCCACTTAATCTGCCCTATTTCCGCCACCGAAGCTTATCCAAGATGGCTCATCAAGTCAAGGCCAAACCCAGTCAAGTTGCAGGTAGATTATCCCACCATAGTTTAATCAAACTATTGGTTTGTGAGTTGTTGCAAAGAAAGGGTAAAGAATGGAATTATTTCCTATTCTGGAATGATTTCCAGATTGAGGTTCAACCAGAGGGCAAAAAGAGTCCTCATTCCAGGAAATCCTCCACTCCCAGAAGTGGAAAGAGAAGGAGAAGATATATCTCTCCAACCCTAGTCAATCAACACTCTCCTTCCTCTAAGTTGGGAAAAACGAAGAAGAAATTGTCTACAAGCTTCTTTCATTTTCTGTTGTCAGACTCTCCTTCATCTTTGTCTATGCATATGAGTTGAAATTGTTCTTTGTCTGCATTTAATTGTCCCATGGTAACTGTCATCTTACTTTTGATTGTTAAGCAAGAATCATAAGCATCTTTGGCTAGTCTGTCGACCCATCATATATATTGCCTATGTATGTTCTAGTTAATTGATTGGTTTCTTATCCATTTGTTTTACAAACCTATCTGATAATAGCTCTTGAAGGCCTTGTATTGCATGAATATAGCTAGAATGTCTTGAAAGGTACAATCCAGAGATTGGGATATTCATCTTGATCCAAACCCACACTTATTATTGAGAAAATAGTTACCAAAAAGATTAAGTTACCAGGCATCTCTGACATACATCCTAGGAGAGTTTCCTAGAGTGATAACAAATTGGCGCCATTGCCGGGGAGAAGAGACTGAAGCTCAGCTTCTCTGGGAGACGACAAGATCCAACTTTGATGATAGACAAAGTTTGGACAAATTTTTGGGTTGTAACCATCTATCTGGCGACTCCATTGGAACGAAGTGGCTTCGAGAAGAGCTCACACCAGGGAAAACCAAGAAGGATCGCTGGCAGCACCAGTTCCAGATCCTGAGAAGATCATCAGAAGGGGAAAATATTTGCAAAGACAAAATTCTAGATCTGCGAGAGCATCTAATCTAGGTATTTCAACAAACACTTCTTCTTTTGTATCTAAAGAACCTCTTGTCGAATCCCCTTCTGTTGAGACTTCTAGTCCTCAGAAAATCAAAATTGTGTTGGAAAGTTTGAAGGGTGAGGAGCCTTCAATTTCCTCTGATGTTATAGACTCTATTTCTGAGCATGTTATTACATCCAATTTGAGAGAAGAAGTTTTAGGATCCCCTCATCAAAAGGACTCTTCCTCTTCTTTGAATTCTTCACCAAATAAGCCTATAGAGGGTGTATTCCATACTCATACCAGTCTGCCCGTTCTTGAAGATATTTTACAAGATCTTTCCTCTAAAGGTGAAGAAAACTTAGCCTTACTACTCAGTCAGTTTTACAGAGCCTCTTATTTTCCACCTTATTCGGGAAATTTTTCCCAGGGTAGTCATCCTACCAGTGTTTCTCCTTCTTTCCTCAGTAAAGTAAGTCAACCATTGTTTATAAGCTCACCTATTCCATCTCAGCCTTCATCTTCTAAAGATTCTTCCTCTGCATCATCCCCCAAGATTTCCATGGTTGTCCCTTTGACCAAGATGGAACAAATCTTAGCAAATAGGTATGCACCTCTCGTGTTTCCCAATCCCTTATCATCCATGCCAACAGGAGATTATCAGAAATATATGGCGAAGTTTACCGGATCCAGGGATTATACTGTTGAAGAACATATAGAAGATTTTTATGCGTATGCTGAGAACATTAACATTTCAGAAGAAGATGTTTGGACCAAAATTTTTGTGCAGAGTTTGGATGGCCAAGCCAGGAAGTGGTTCAAGGAACTACTAGTAAATTCAGTGACAGGTATTGAGCAGTTGGATGAGATGTTTTTGAAACATTGGGGAGAAAGAAGAGATCTCATGTATTACATCTCTGAATTCGGAAATCTAAGAAGAGAAAACGGGGAGTTGGTCTCGGACTTCACCAAAAGATTCAATAAGATGTTCGGCAAGATCTCTGCAGAGATCAAGCCAACTGATGCATCGGCAAAGATCACATACTCTTATGCCTTTGATCCATAATTTTTCTTAATCCTTAGAGAAAGAAGATCATCCACACTCGCTTTAATGCAAGATGTTGCTCTTGAGGTTGAATCTAATATTATGGCATCTCAGAAACTTAAAGGAAAATTTGAGAGAAAGAAGTCTTCTGTTGAACCCCCTTCTTCTTCAAATACCAAAATGGAAAAGATGGCCAAGATGTTGGATAACTTGACCTCGAAAATGTCGAAATTGAAAATTCAAAGTCAGCAGCCAACAAGAAGTAAAGAGCCTAATGCTTATGCTCCCAGGAATCCCAATGCATTCCCTTACAGAAGGAACAACCAACAGGTCCATCTCCTTCAGAGAGACAAGAATGCAGCTGATGATCAAAGAATCAGAGCCCCCTTCCAAAATGTAATGCTAGAAGAGGAACAGGAGCTACCTCATGACGAAGTTGAAGAAGAAGATGACATCAATTGCTTTGGGGATGAAAATGATTCCTCCTTTTTGATGCAAGTGGATTATGAGGAAGCCCAGATGGATGAAGAGATTCATGAGGCAAGCATTGAAAAATCTTTTTATCAGACAGATGATCAGCCAGGTTACAATTTAAGATCTAAGACTGCTGCTCCAAAACCATTTCTTGTTTCTCTCAGAAAGAAGAAAGAGGTTGCTGCCAAGCAGCCTGTTGCTCCTGTAAAGTAGACCTCCACTCCTACAAAACAACAGCAGAAGCAATCGCAGCCCCAAGCCAAAGAGAAAGTCATCCTCAGAGCTCCTCCTAACAAGGTAAAAACTTTCAATAGATTACCATACTCTTTCAATTTCGAATCAGAAATTCAGAAAGTAAAAATACCTATGCCTTTGACTGAACTTATGAACAATGACATTTTCAAGTATACTATCCTAAAGTCCCTTGAACCAAGGACTCCTCCAGCTGCTGATTACGTAAACCTACAAGATGAAAAACCAACAGTGACTATAGGACCTATGGTAGAAGACCGAGACGAATCTTGTCCACCCTTCTACATATCCCTAAATATCCATTACAAGATCCTTCACAACTGCTTGCTTGATTCGGGAGCGTCACACAATCTTATGCCTAAAGCGGTGATGGATGAACTTGGGCTTGATGTCACAAAACCTTATCATGATCTCTTCTCTTTTGACTCTAGGAAAGTCAGATGCCTCGGCCTCATAAAAGACCTTGTTATAAATCTTTCCCAATTGCCAATGAGAAACATGGGAATGGATGTTGTAGTGGCTGATATCCCACCCAAGTTCGGCCTCTTCTTGTCACGTTCATGGAGCAAAAGATTGGGGGGTACCTTGCAGATGGATCTTTCGTATGCCACAGTCCCAGTGTTTGGAGGAGAGCTAAAGAGACTTTATAGAGAGAATCAACTTGCCTACATCATTAGTGATGGAAAAAAAATTGTAAATCATCTCATTTATGCTTTAGACACGGACTTTGGCTCATGCATTCTTCAAATAGATGATTCTCAGTCAGCTCCTCTACAGCTCACGAAGCCCACTTATTAGCCGATCGATGAAAAATGTATTCCCATGTGGACCATGTTCTTTGATGGTGCCAGTACCAAAGACTCAGCAGGTGCAGGTGTAGTTTTGATTTCTCCTTTGAAGGAGGCTATGCATTTGTCTTTTAAGCTTGATTTCAAAACTACTAACAATATAGCAATGTATGAGGCTTTGCTATTGGGATTAAATTATGCCAAGGAGATGGGAATTAAAGGATTAAAAGTGTTTGGAGACGCGGATCTCATCATACAGCAAGTGAATAGTACTTTCCAAGCAAAACATGTCAGATTGAAAGCCTACAGGGATGAGGTATGGAAAATCAGGGACTTTTTTTCCATTTTTGACATTTCTTATATACCCAGAGCTATGAATCATCTTGTTGATTCCCTTGTTGTTTCAGCCAATATGTTTATTCCTCCCATGCCTCCCAGACTCAATTATGAAATCCAAGTCAAATATAGGCCATCCTTGTCCGACAATATTAAATACTAGAAAGTTTTTGAAGATGGTGATGAGCTTAGTAGATTTCTTCAGGTGGTAGATGAATTTTTTGATATGCATATTGACCAGAAAAATCAAAATGTAGAGGAATCCAAGAAGCCTAAGCTAAAACGATAAATGGGTCAACATGATATTGTTCAATTGCCCAACAATTATATACCTCGGGGTTTGGTACCACTTGAGAAGCTTTTCGATCATAACAATGTCCCCTACAAACCTGATAAGAAGGAGAAAGATCCTATTTTCCATGAGCACAACATAGGAAGCCAAATTCAGCCTAAATTCATAAATCTGTCCGCTGAATTAATCGTTGTTCAGAGGTCTAAATATTGCAGCATTATGAAGGAATTCGATGATGTTTTTGCTTAGAAATATAGTGATCTGAAAACCTATGACCTTGAGGTCATTCAACATAAGATCCCCCTCAAGAAGGACACCATCCCTTTCAAACAGAAACTCAGACCTATCAGTCCTCTCCTATTGCCTGTAATTGAAAGAGAAATCAAAAAGCTTCATGATGCCAAAATCATAATCCCTTTAAGATACTCTAAATGGATTGCAAACCTAGTGATAGTGAGAAAGGAAAATGGTGAGATCAGGTTATGTGTTGACTTTAGAAATCTAAATAAATGCTCAAAGAAAGACAACTATCCCCTACCCAAGATCGAACATTTGCTGCAAAGAATTTCAGGGGCTACTGTCATGTCTTTCCTGGATGGATTCTCAGGCTATAACCGGATTCCTATACATCCTAATGACCAAGAAAAGACTGCTTTTACTACTCCTTGGGGTACCTTCATGTACGCCAAGATGCCATTCGGATTGATGAATGTCGTGGCCACTTTTCAGAGGGCCATGGACATAGCTTTTGTGGGAGAAAAGGACAAGTTTGTCCTCATCTATCTTGATGACATTACAGTTTACTCCAGCAGTCATGAAGAGCACCTAAAGCATCTGAAAAGAGTATTTATGAAGTGTAGACAGTTCGGGATTTCATTGAACCCCAAAAAGTCTCAGTTTTCTCTCAAGAAGGGCAAGCTCCTAAGCCACATCGTTTCAGCAGAAGGTGTGAAAATTGATCCATCTCGGGTGGAAGCAATTCAGAGGTTGTCCCTACCAAGGTCAAAGAAGGATATCCAATCTCTACTCGGTAAGATAAATTTTGTTAGAAGAATTATTCCAAATTTCGCTAAGTTAGTGAAACACAGAACTTCTATGTTAAAAAAGGGATCCGAGATAAAGTGGACAGACAATGCAAGAAGTTCATTTCAGGATATCAAACAAGCTATCATGGAATCCCCCATTCTAATCAGTCTGGATTACACCAAGAACTTCTATATTTTTTCCTTTGCTTCCTATGACACGGTGGCAGCAGTCTTGTTACAAAAAGATGATGAAAGTATTGATCACCCAGTGGTATTTTTCAGCAAAACACTCAGAGACGCTGAACTAAGGTACGATCCTATAGAAAAACAAGATTATGATCTCATTAAATATTTAAAAGATTTCAGAATTTATATCATCCATGCAAAGGTTATTGCCTATGTTCCTTCATCCTCTGTGAAGGATGTTTTGACTCAGCATGATATAGATGGGAAGAGAGATAAATGGATCACAAAGCTAATCGAGTTCGACATAGAAGTGAAGCCCACTAAACTGGTAAAAGGCCAAGGCCTTGTCAAGCTTTTGACGAAAGAAAACTGTGATCTTTTGGACATAAATTTCATTGGGGAAAGTTCAACAAGTTTGCAGACATAGGTAGCAGCAGAAGAACAACATAGAAACCAGTAGGTGGCTGAGCATTTGTCTTCATGTGAGTGGTATTCAGGTATTATTCATTTTTTGCAAAAGTTGGAAGTTCCTCCTGAACTTAACATGACTCAAGCCCGAGCCCTTAAGCTCAGAGCAATCAAATTTTGCATTTATAATAATCTTTTGTATTGGAAAGATCCTGTTGGTTTACTACTAAGATGTTTAGACAAAGAAGAGTCAGTTGAAGTTATGCATCAGTTTCATTTAAGTATTTGTGGAGGCCACCATTACTGGAAGACCACAACTCATAAGATCTTAAGGGTTGGGTACTATTGGCCTTTTCTTTTTTCAGATGTGTGCACCTTTGTGAAATCTTGTGATAAATGTCAAAGATTCACAGGAAAACAACAACTAAAATCTCTGCCCCTGAGACCTATTGTAGTGAATGGCCCTTTTCAGCAATGGGGTTTAGATTTTATAGGTGAAATTAATCCTTCATCTAGTGGTCACCATAAATGGATCTTGGTAGCCACTGACTATTTTACAAAATGGATAGAGGCAATCCCCACCAGGAATGCCACTCATCAGGTCGTCATAAAATTTCTTTATGAGAACAACCTGAGCAGATTCGATTGCCCAAAAAGGCTAGTAACAGATAATGCAACATCTTTCAAAGTTGATGCATTGGTTGACATGTGTAAATCAATGGGTATTCAATTGGTACATTCTACCCCCAACTACCCTCAAGGTAATGGCCTGGCAGAGTCATCCAATAAGAGTCTAATCAGAATCATCAGAAAGTTGTTGGAGGAGAATCAAAAGAGTTGCGATTCTAAACTAAAGTTTGCTCTTTTGATAGACAGAGTAACTAACAAGAAATCCATAGGAACTTCTCCCTTCAAATTGGTATATGGTACTGATGCCATTTTCCCTATTTAGCTAGTTTTACTAATGGCTAAATTTTTTCAGGAAGAGAACACTGAATCAAATGATATGGTAAGAAGAATGCTTGACTTGGTAGAACTGTAGTAGGTCAGAGAACAGTTGGTGGATAAATAAGAGGCTCATCAAAAGAGGATCAAGGACACTTTTGACGGAAAGGAAAAGGTGGATAATTTCCAAGTTGGTGACTGGGTTCTGAAATGGGATGCCCTCAGACAAGATAAAGGCAAACACGGCAAGTTTAACTCTTTGTGGACCGGTCCTTTCATGATAACTCAAGTATAGCACAACAACACCTTCGTTCTGAAAATTCTGGGAGGTGAAGAAATGTTTGGTGGCCTAGTCAACAGGCGTTTTTTGAAACTCTATTTTATCTAAGGCTTTGGAGCCTTGTCATTGTAATTTTATTTTTAGTCTTTTTGTTTTTACAGAATAACTCCATGCCCAATGAAAACACTAGCAGATAGTTTTAAATTTTCTTTTCTCAGGAAAGGCATTGGTTTTGTGGTTCTTGAAACCTCACAGGGAGGCGTTCACCCCCAATAGGAGCTAGTGTTATCTCCTCAAATAAATCAATCGAGATTTTTCTTTTTAGGTGATAGGGAGTCTTTTAAAAAGGTACTTTTTAAATTTTTAAAGGTTCATTTTTTGAAGCTTTACTCATGTAATAAGGTTTAAATAAAAGTACGTTTAATTTGCACTAGATCAAATTCAAATCTCAGGTTTCGGTGGCTTAGGAGAACATATCTATTGTTCATTAGCCACCGAAAGCCTTAGCTTTCGGGTGCTTAAATAAAGGAATCCAAGGCTATTTTAGCCACCAAAATCATTGAAGCAAGCAAAGACCAAGCACGTCATATCGCACGTTTCAAACGACGGGTTCGGTGTTTCCATTATTGCACAAGCCACCGAAAGGACTGGAGAAGGAATCGTTCACGACCGAAAAGATGATCCTGCTATGATATGAGCTAATCTCTCCTGATCGCTATATCATTAAGTTATACGTTGTTGTACTTGCCATTGATTTCAGTTAATTCACCATGACATCTGCACATCATCAACCATTTCGCCGCACTTCTTGCAATCAGTGCCGCGATTCAAAAACTCCCCCCAGTTATCTTAGTTTTAGCCCAGCCCAATCGATTATCGCTAAGTTTACACACTGTAACTCTGCCTGAAATCCACACCTTCGATCACGAGTGTGCGAAAACGTTGTGGCAAATGAAGAAAGGAACGTCGACACTGAGGAAGGAGCTTAACGATATCGGATACCTGGAAGCTCATCCCGAGGTATGTCAAATGTTCAAAGATGCAGGGTGTTATAATTTTTTTCAAAAAATACAGAGCTCTCATCAGCAGGTGGCAGAGGCTTTCGCTCTAAGTTTCGATGGAAAGAAAGAAATCATCGGTCGGGATGAATTCGAAATTGATGAAGCCCTCATAGCCGAAGTCACAGAGCTTCCCACGATTGGAGAGAAATTATTTAAAACCACTGTGATTAAGAATATTGATTTCAGGTCTTATTTAAAACCAGAACACAAGGGTTTGATTTGGAAGAAAGATATTCCTATATCTTTCCTTGAAGAGAAATGGCAGAAGTTATTGAAGGTTATAATGGTTTATATAACCTGTGAAGGGCGATACAATAGGGTCATGATGTATCATTTCAAACTTATAAACCATTTGACAGGAAGAAACCCACTTAATCTGCCATATTTCCTCCACCGAAGCTTATCCAAGATGGCTCATCAAGTCAAGGCAAAACCCAGTCAAGTTGCAGGTAGATTATCCCACCATAGTTTAATCAAACTGTTGGTTTGTGAGTTGTTGCAAAGAGAGGGTAAAGAATGGAATTATTTCCTATTCTGGAATGATTTCCAGACTGAGGTTCAACCAGAGGGCAAAAAGAGTCCTCATTCCAGGAAATCCTCCACTCCCAGAAGTGGAAAGAGAAGGAGAAGATCTATCTCTCCAACCCCAGTCAATCAACCCTCTCCTTCCTCTAAGTTGGGAAAAACGAAGAAGAAATTGAATTTTAACAGTGAGGAAGAAGAGTTCAGTGAAGTCCCAGTAAACAAAAACATTCTCAATCTCCCGTACTCAGACTCAGAAGATGAAGAGAAGCAATTGGAAACAGGGCATGAGGATTCAGTTACCACAGGGCATGACAACTCTGTTTTTGTGGACATATACACAGCAAGTTATGAGAACCTTCCATCGCCTACTCCCCAAGAAGAACAAGAGCCACAAGTTGCAGAGGCCTCATCTAGCAAACGAGTAAAGAAAAACAAATCAAAAGAAATCAAGAAGCTTAAGAAGAAGCTAGCCGAGCAAGAGGTGCTTGAAAGGATAATAAAAACCAGGTATGAAACCCTATCAAAAAACTTTGTAGAAAGCAATTTAGCTTTGGAAAGACTAGCCCATGAAAGCATAAAGGAGAATAAAAAGAAAAACAAGATTGTAAGGGACTACAATAGCTTATGGAGAGTAGCCCAGGGTTTGAAGAAAAAGGTCAGGGCTTTGAGGAAAAAAGCAATGGCTTCAAAACACTAGGCTCATGCTTCTCTTGAGACCTTTGCAGAGGTGGCAGTTCAATGCAATGAACCAGAAGCAGCCAGTAACCCTACAAATCTTGAGCAAGGTACAGAGGTCTAAAAAGATCAGTCCTGAGGCATTTTTGAGCTGAGACAAGGGTATTTTTGAAATTTTGATAATCTCAGGTTTCAGTGGCTTAGGCGAACATATCAATTGTTCATTAGCCACCAAAAGCAGAACTTTCGATAGCTAACCGGCCCGGATTCTATTTTCTCTAACTACCGAAAGCACTGATAAGGCAGAAAGCTAATGTTTTTGCACAAATCCAAGTTTTTCTTGTTCAAAAGACTCAAAAATGGTTCTAATCAATGGAAGATAATTAATGACATCTCTATCAAGAGTTTGTTTTGGTTTTGAAGATGTTTTAAAAGACAGAAAAGGTA
Organism: Picea mariana; assembly: GCA_032191745.1. Classification (NCBI taxonomy): domain Eukaryota; kingdom Viridiplantae; phylum Streptophyta; class Pinopsida; order Pinales; family Pinaceae; genus Picea; species Picea mariana. Next base: position 24,967 of record JASDQU010816937.1, on the reverse strand, counting down.
AGCAACGGTTAGCTATTGTCAAAGAGATAAGATTATTGACTGTCAACAGGTGTCAAGTTCGACTCCTCCCATATCACATGAGATCCAACAGCCTTGGAAAGCTTACTACACCTGCCCAGAATCTGAAGAGAAAAAAGAGCAGTCGAGAAGTTGAATTGATCTAGTCTACTCAAGCCAATTATTGAATTTCTATATTTGGAAAAAATTGATCTAGATATCTAGGATCTGGAAACTGTTTGTAAAAGGCTATAAAGCCAAGAACATATGATGAACACAGGGTTCGATTTTGATTTATATAATCTACTGTTTTTGTATGAAAGACACTTTCTTTAATATATTAAGCCTGCAAGCTTCTTTCATTTTCTATTGTCAGACTCTCCTTCATCTTTCTCTATGCATATGAGTTGAAATTGTTCTTTGTCTGTGTTTAATGGTCCCATGGTAACTGTCATCTTACTTTTGACTGTTAAGCAAGAATCATAAGCATCTTTGGCTAGTCTGTCGACCCATCATATATATTGCCTATGTATGTTCTGGTTAACTGATTGGTTTCTTATCCATTTGTTTTACAAACCTATCTGATAATAGCTCTTGAAGGCCTTGTATTGCATGAATATAGCTAGACTGTCTTAAAAGGTACAATCCAGAGATTAGGATATTCATCTTGATCCAAACCCACACTTATTATTGAGAAAATAGTTACCAAAAAGATTAAGTTACCAGGCATCTCTGACATACAACCTAGGAGAGTTTCTTGGAGTGATAACAGGAGGAATCAAGTAATTTAAACCCTTGGAAATGGGATTTCGTGCCTCCAAAGCCGGCTAACTGCCTCCAGGTAATTTAAACCTTCGACAGTTGGATGCCATGCCTCTAGAGTAGGCTAACTAGAGGTTGAAATCCAATGTAAAACCCAGTTGCATTTGAAAGTACAGTAAGAAGTGTAGAGTAATTGTTAATGTAAATGAGTAGGAGAATTTGAGATTATGAAGTCTTGTTATGATAA
>JASDQU010816934.1:0-18801 GCA_032191745.1 Picea mariana | reverse complement strand
TGTAAAGAAGAAGATGAATGGTACATAGACAGTGGATGTTCTTCACACATGACCGACGATCAAGACAAATTCATCATCTTGAAGAGAAAGGGTGGCAATGTTGCATTTGGAGATGACTCGTCTGCCAAAATAATTGGAGAAGGTGTAGTAGAGCTTGGAAGAGAAAATGTAAAAGAAAAGAATGTTCTATTGGTTGAAGACTTGAATCATAATCTACTCAGTGTTAGTAAAATGTGTGATCAAGGATACACTCTTATGTTTGATTCCTGAAAATGTAAAATCAGAGAAAATAACTCATGAAGATTGGTTGCAACTGCAACAAGAAGACCGAACAACATATACATCCTAGACATGAAGAAGAGAGAGAAGATAGAAGCCACACAAAAGGATTCTAAGAAAGAAAATGTCCCAAAGACAAAAAATAAGGATGGGGTATTATTGAGTGCCACATGTTCAGGGGGAGCAGCCCAAAGAAGAGAGTTACATTTTTCTATTAAACTCAAGGGGAGAAGCCCTAACCTTTTCCATTGATGCCAAAGGGGGAGAGAAATTGGGATCATGATGATATGGGGAGAATGAGTGCACTCTTTGGATGGTAGTCATGGTTGCATAAACTACATTATGTATTTTCCTTCTTTGACTTTCCATCTTTGGAGTTGGAATATTCTTTAGAGGATTTGAAGTTTCCTCCCTTTCTTTAATCATTGTCCTTATTTCCCTTTGATTTTTTCTTTGATTTGGAGTTATTTTTGTTTCTTTCATGCACAACAAGTGCATGTGCTTTGGAGTTCTTTATAATTCCCATTTTTATGATCTTGTCTTTCTCATGTATAAGGGATTCTATGAATGCATCCAGCAGATGCATTTTCCATGTTCCACCTAATGTAAGATTTTTCATGTGAAATGTTGAGGCAAAGACCAAGTACTCTAGACCTAGCTTTGAAAGAAGGGCAAGGATTAGTTGATCTCCTTGCATTGATTTATCTATTCTGCATCCTTTGAGTTGAAGTAGCAAGGATTTAAACCTTGTAAAGAAGCCTCGAAGGTTCTCATAATTGCTTGGATTTAAAGAGATTAACTTGTTCTCTAGAATATGACCACGTAATTCATATTTATTTTTGAGGAGGACCTCCAGAGTAGTCCAAAAATAATTTGGATTTGTAGATGCTTCAACATGGAATAATAATCCAAGATAAATATACAAGCAAAGAATTCTAAAAGCTTCGTCCATCCAGTTGAAATATTTGGATTTTTCAATGGCAGATGTGGGTTTTGTGTATGTTTCCATATTGATTCGATACAATCCTTTACTTATGAGAAGAAGAATAATCTTTGGTTTCCATTTGAAGTAGTTTCATGGGGTTAGAATCACTGTTGGAAGAAGTTACATCCTCTATGGTCACTTCATTCTTTTGTACCTACAAGAGAGTATTTGTGCACCTTCTTACAATCACTTGTGCTTTCATACCATGTGGAATTGGTGTAGAACTTGCACAAAGAATCTAGCATGCAACAAGGAACAAAAAAACTTGCAAAGTATTTAGAGAAAGATGAAGAGATAATAAAAGAATTGTATTCCACACTGAATGAATGGAAACATTACATGTGATATACTCTACATGGAAAAACTAATGCACCATATTAGTCTTCTAGAAAGATGTGGACATACATTGATAGAAACCAGAGTGAACTACCACCTAGTCCTAGTTAATTGGACCTGCAGTCATCAATTAACTAGCTCAAAGAAGTGGAGTGGAGACAATCTCATGCATGCACATGTGTAACACTCTTCTAGCCCCATTAATGTGAAGTGTGTCGTCCTGGTGATGATTCCAAGGTGAGCATGCAACACTTGGTGATGATTTCAAGGTTATCGTGCGAGACTTGACTCCACTAGTCTAATTTAAGTACAACTAAGTAATAACAGAAGATGTGGTGGTGCCCTTGTCTATGGGAGAATATTCTTGTCTAGGGGAGAATATCTCAGACCAAGGAAGACCAAGGGGCGCCCTCAACATAGACTAATGAACATAGGACAATCAATACTAGGTGGGTGTGTAATCTATCCAATAGTCTGGTTAGAAGTTTTGAGGCTTGTTTTAGTTATTGGAAAATATTAAAAGAAGATAGTCAAAGTAGTAATTATATTGATAATATTAAAACTTACATCCCTATGAAGCTTAAAGATAAGACTTGGAATGACAGTGAAAGAATTAATAAATGGAAATTGAAATACTACAAAGATTTTAATCCTACTTTGGTTGATTAAGCTATTTTTCCAACATTTTGAGAATAAAGTACAAAATGAATCTTGTTAAAATCAAGACCAAATATCACGACCTCCATAGTGGAACTTGTCAGTGGACTAACCCAAAAACACATTGAGATGAAAAAATTTGTAAAATTAATGATAGAAAGGAGATTGAGGATGAGCACCATTTCCTTTTAACATACACCGCCCTTAATAATATAAAACATAACTTTATTGACTTTCATAACTTCACTACTCTTTATGATCTCCTTGCTTACAAAAACCATAAGGATCTTGGTACTCTTATTTCCACCATGTCTAAACTTAGAAATGGCATTCTAAAGAGTGTTAATTTGATTCCCTTTATTTACTTAATTAACCTAATTAGCCTTAAGAAATAGTAGACATCATCATTCTCATAACCTTCCTCTCCTTATGTAAAAATGTAGTAGAAGAGATTTGGAATTAGAACCGCTCCTTATTATCCAAAATTCTTAGTTGACCTTCACACTTTAAAATGCATGTGTTCTAAAACAATTTTAGCTATCTCTGGTTTATTATCCTATACAATTGAAATTGACATTTTATTATATATTATTATATAAAATAGTTAGTTTATTTTGATAGGGTTGAGGGTGAGTATGAGTGTCACCCTCTTGGACAAGAGGTTAAATTACAATTGAAGTAGTATTTGGTTTCATGTACGAAATTAAGACTAGATTCTACTAAAAAGAACATAACCCCATTGAAAAGTGATTAAAAGTAAACTTAACAATGATCATATGAGACACTAACTTTCTTGCCAATACTAACTTAATTAAAACCATCTTTTAATAATTTAGATAAATTATTTAAGTTATAAAAATCAAAATTATATTATAATATATCATCCTATCCATTAAAAAAAAATAATGGGAAATAAAAATACGTCATCTAAATCATGGAAAAATGTGTCTTAGTTATATATTATTCATTGTGCATAGATATTGAAATTTCCATACACAATACGCAAATAGAATAGATAGGTAGCTCTTGTAAGATGATCTTCCCATGTATCATTCATTCCCATGATACATACCTGAGTGGGCCTAATGGTTAAGAACATGTGTTTCCTCTTAAGAGGTCATAGGTTCAAATCCAGAGGGGGGTAGGGTATGTATACCTTCGTAGACTTTACCAGTCAAATCACTGGGCGGAGGGAGGTCCCTTGTCCCACAAACAAGGGGGTATCATACACCAATTTGGTGTGTTGGCTTGGCCGTGACCTTAAAAATAGATTATTATTATTATTATAATTAATTATTATGGGTCAGCGAGTTTATTGAGATTCATGTGGGGTTTGGGATGCGCTAACAATTATATCTAAACACAAAGAAGGGATGAATGTGACAAAACAAGGATCAACACATAGGGCTTTAGCTCTAAAATAAAGGCAACAGTCATGTAAGGATAATTAGATGGTTAATTAAAGTGTTTAAGTTACATGACCAAATACTAAGGTCACTGCATATCACATCCAAATCCTCATCATAATAAAGGGAGTTCTTTTCATGTTTTCATCATCATAAAGGAAGGATTAAAAGAGAATAGTATGATATAAATCTTTTTATAATAATTGTTATACGATTTTTTATTCACTTTGTAAGCGAATTAGTTTATACAAAGCAAAGGCATTATTAGGGTTTCACTTTAACTTTCTCAATTAGTAGAATAGGTTGTTAATGTGTTGAAGGATATATTTATTAAATAAGGTTATATGAAATTATAGTGTATGAAATCAATAAATGTAAGTGATTTCATTAAAGAAAGTTTACTAGTTAGTGGTTGCGCTCTTATTAATGAAAGTCGGCTAGATGATTAAGGTTTTGGTCAATTAAAAATTATATATAGTAGTATAAGTTATGCACTAGGTTTTCAAGTGAATATTATTCTATTTGGAGCTTTACTTGTGTTGGAGGTTGACCCTTCAAAGAGACAAGTGAACATTGCATCTATTTCTGATTATCAATAAAGGTTTGCTTATTGATGTTATTTTCTAAGTCTAATTCTAATTATTTTCTTTTCGCGACTATATTTATGCCTGTCTTTCTCTATTTAATTGCTTTCCATAGCTATATTCCATTTGTTTTTCTCTAAATATGTTCCAACGAACAAGGAACACCACAAATGATATCATAGCACTTTCCTAGCCAACACACACTCCATTTTTAACAAAACAAAACAATTAGACTAGAAACATGTTTTGACATCTTTAAATAACATAGAGAACTATTGTTTAGTGTGTAAACTTGCAGTTGAGTAAGAATACACATGGAAAATACAAAAGATATCATATCATTGGCTACCCTTATAACCTTTGTTGATATCTCTTTAAATAATATCATATTAGACAACACTTGTATACAAATTTATCTTCCGTATACCTTTAGATATATTAGAAGCCCAAAATACACCTGAAATTAGTTTTATATAATTATGTCAATCATCTTATTGTTATAATACATCAAGAGAAATACTCTAGAAATTCATTATTATATACTATAAAATTGAATAATATAATAAAAATAATATATGCCAAAATATTAAGTTATACTTTTTTTTAATAAAATAGAGATATAAAACAAATACCAATATAAAAATAAAAAAATTAAATAAAAATATATGGGTGATGATGATCGATAATGTACATCTGATACCATGAGGCAATAATACTAGTAACTTTTTTTTTCCACGTATGGGAGTGATAAAGCTTCGCAGCCCCAAGGGACACAGGTTTCGAACTCATGACCTCTCCCCAAACTGGAAGAGTGTGCGCATGTCTTAACCAATAATACTAGTAACTTGTATGACCGTACTCCATATATGATTTTGATATTATAACACACAATGCTCATATTGTGATACCACTTCTTAATGTACATCATACATTCAATAAATTTAATGCAACTTTTTGGACTTATAGATTACTTCTATTCTAATCAACAATTTTCACTGTTGTATTTTGAGTAGTTGGAAATCTTTTTCATTATTGGTTGGATAGGGAGCAATGTTTGGGGATTTGTATTTAATTTTTAGAGTTTTTTAAGGAGTAAGTTAATTTGGGAGTAAACAGATCTGTTTTTCAGGTAAAAAAATGGGTTTAAATTTGGCTAGATTTTTAGGGGTAGCTTGAGTTTCGCATGGATCAAAGTTTCATGCATTTTAGAGCCTTTCTTCAGGGTTTTTTCCCCATTTTAAACCAACCTAGATGCTCAGAAAAATGATCAGAGTTCTGGATTGGTTGAAAATTTTAAAATGCACCACCGGAAAACCTGTCGGAAAAGTAACTCGAGAGGGAAGCTTGCTCCCGAGTTAACCCACTCCATTTCTTAATATATGAAAGCCCCATGTTATGTACAAAATTGGTATTGGGGAAACCTAATTCTTGTGATTTTTGAGGTGTTTGAGGGTGTGTTGAATCTCTCATCTAATAGTGCACTTTTAAATATTGTAGAATTTATGAGTATCACATTTTCAGTGGTTTTGAGATTTCTGGAAATTTTATTGAGCACATAATTATTGCTCACTTTTAATCCACAAAAGATCATCTTTTATAATCACTTTATGTTTGATTATCCACATGTACTTGAGGGTGTGACATTGGATCTCTCATCCAATGACACACCTTCAAACACCTCGGGATTCATGAGTAGCGTATCCTCATGCACCTTGAAATTCATCAGATTTTTATTGGCCACATAGCTAGTGCCCACTTTTAATCCACAAAAAATCATCCTCTACCATCACCTTGTGTTTGAATATCCACATGTGTTTGAAGGTGTGCCATTGGATCTCTCATCCAATGACACACCTTCAAACACATTGAGATTAATAAGTAGCACACCCTCAACCACCTTCAAATTCACGAGAATTCTATTTGGTGCATAACTATTACCCACTTTTAATCCACAAAAAATCATCCTCTACCATCACCCTATGTTTCAATATCCTACATGCACTTGAAAGTGTGTTGTTGGATCTATCATGCAATGGCGCACCTTCAAATGTCTCAAGATTCCAAAATAATTTACCTTTCAATGCTTCAAAATTCACAAGAATTCTATCAAGTGGATACACTTTTAATTTAGAAAAGATCATCATCTACCATCATCCTATATTTTAATATCCACATGGTCTACCATCATCTTATATTTGAATATCCACATGGTCGATATTGATATTGATTGGACTATGATGGCCAAATACAATGGAAGGATTGACTATGCCAACACACCAAGAAAATTATAACACAATGACATATAACCAACATGATGTGTGATCTATGACTTGAATTTGGATGTGATATGTACTACATACGATTGAAGTTGATTTACCTAAGAACTTGAAGTACACTTTTAAATGTTCTACCATCGAAATATTTGTTATTGGCTACAAGGCTATGTTATTGAATCCTTACAATAATTCAACAACCACATTGCTTTACAACACATGATTGATTCATTAGTCTATTCACGCCCATTTCATGGTATCATCTAGTTGGTCACTCTACTTCCTTCATTCCTTATGTTACATATAATTCACGCCCATTTCATGGTATCATCTAGTTGGTCACTCTACTTCCTTCATTCCTTATGTTACATATAATTATTAGCAAATCCACTAACCCCACATTCTTTGTGTCTATACATAATGATTAGCAAATCCCCACCTTACATGTCCCTAGGAAACTCACTTTCCCATCATAATTAATGAAGCCAACACACTTACAGTTTGACTTGATATATGGGTATCATCTAACTAGAAATGACCATCTTTTCTCTTTCTATGTATTCTGTATGCATATTTTAATATATTTGGTATTGATCATTAGCGTAACTCTAAACATAGAAATGATATTAATTGCCAAATAATCAACCAATACAAAGTGACATGTTGTTAATACTAAAAGGATTTCAAAATTTAATTTGCTTAAAGATTCCACCATTGAATAAATATTATGATATAATCATTCCTACTAATTTTCCATGGATTAGGTAACACTTTATGACATTACACATCGATTAGATTTTACTCCCACTAGATTCCAACATAGTATGACTTAGATAAGGTTACGTCTACTATTTGATAGGGCGACATTGCTATCAATTTTCAATGTTTGAAAAGCACCCATTTAAAAAGAAAAAGATAAGATAATATTAATTTTTAATATTTCAAACAATATTTATTAAAATTAAAGAAATTGTAATAAGGTTTATTATAGGACATAATCACACAAAATAGTCAATGATTCCAATATCATGATTTAATTATTGATTTAAACCTTGTAAAGAAGCCTTGAAGGTTCTCATAATTGCTTGGATTTAAAGAGATTAACTCGTTCTCTAGAATATGACCACGTAATTCATATTTATTTTTGAGGAGGACCTCCAGAGTAGTCCAAACATAATTTGGAGTTGTAGATGTTTCAACATGGAATAATAATCCAAGATAAATATACAAGCAAAGAATTCGAAAAGCTTCATCCATTCGGTTGAAATATTTGGATTTTTCAATGGCAGATGTGGGTTTTGTGTCTGTTTCCATATTGATTCGATACAATCCTTTACTTATGAGAAGAAGAATAATCTTTGGTTTCAATTTGAAGTAGTTGCATGGGGTTAGAATCACTGTTGGAAGAAGTTGCATCCTCTATGGTCACTTCATTCTTTTGTACCTACAATAGAGTATTTGTGCACCTTCTTACAATCACGTGTGCTTTCATACCATGTAAAATTGGTGTAGAACTTGTACAAAGAATCTAGCATGCAACAAGGAACCAAAAAACTTGCAAAGTATTTAGAGAAAGATGAAGAGATAATAAAAGAATTGTATTCCACACTAAATGAATGGAAAAATTACATGTGATATACTCTACATGGAAAAACTAATGCACCATATTAGTCTTCTAGAAAGATGTGGACATACATTGATAGAAACCAGAGTGAACTACCACCTAGTCCTAGTTAATCGGGCCTGCAGTCATCAATTAACTAGCTCAAAGAAGTGGAGTAGAGAGAACCTCATGCATGCACATGTGTAGCACTCTTCTAGCCCCATGAATGTGAAGTGTGCCCTCCTAGTGATGATTCCAAGGTGAGCATGCAACACTTGGTGATGATTTCAAGGTTATCGTGTGAGACTTGACTCCACTAGTCTAATTGAAGTACAACTAAGTAATAACTGAAGATGCGGTGGCACCCTTGTCTATGGGAGAATATTCTTGTCTAGGGGAGAATATCTTAGACCAAGGAAGACCAAGGGGCACCCTCAACATAGACTAATGAAGATAGGACAATCAATACTAGGTGGGTGTGTAATATATCCAATAGTCTGGTTAGAAGTTTTGAGGCTTGTTTTAGTTATTGGAAAATATTAAAAGAAGATAGTCAAAGTAGTAATTATATTGATAATATTAAAACTTACATCCCTATGAAGCTTAAAGATAAGACTTGGAATGACAGTGAAAGCATTAATAAATGGAAATTGAAATACTACAAAGATTTTAATCCTACTTTGGTTGATTAAGCTATTTTTCCAACATTTTGAGCATAAAGTACAAAATGAATCTTACTAAAATCAAGACCAAATATCACGACCTCCATAGTGGAACTCGTCAGTGGACTAACCCAAAAACACATTGAGATGAACAAATTTGTAAAATTAATGATAGAAAGGAGATTGAGGATGAACACCGTTTCCTTTTAACATGCACCACCCTTAATAATATAAAACATAACTTTATCGACTTTCATAAATTCACTACTCTTTATGATCTCCTTACTTACAAAAACCATAAGGATCTTGGTACTCTTATTTCCACCATGTCTAAACTTAGAAATGACATTCTAAAGAGTGTTAATTTGATCCCCTTTATTTACTTAATTAACCTAATTAGTCTTAAGAAATAGTAGACATCATCATTCTCATAACCTTCCTCTCCTTATGTAAAAATGTAGTAGAAGAGATTTGGAATTAGAACCGTTCCTTATTATCCAAAATTCTTAGTTGACCTTCACACTTTAAAATGTATGTGTTCTAAAACAATTTTAGCTATTTCTGGTTTATTATCCTATACAATTAAAATTGACATTTTATTAGATATTATTGTATAAAATAGTTAGTTTATTTTGATAGGGTTGAGGGTGAGTATGAGTGCCATCCTCTTGGACAAGAGATTAAATTACAATTAAAGTAGTATTTGGTTTCATGTACGAAATTAAGACTAGATTTTACTAAAAAGAACATAACCCCATTGAAAAATTGACCCCATTGAAAAATTGAAAAGTGATTAAAAGTAAACTTAACAATGATCATATGAGACACTAACTTTCTTGCCAATACTAACTTAATTAAAACCATCTTTTTAATAATTTAGATAAATTATTTAAGTTATAAAAATCAAAATTATATTATAATATATCATCCTATCCATTTAAAAAAAAAATGGGAAATAAAAATACGTCATCTAAATCATGGAAAAATGGGAAATAAAAATACGTCATCTAAATCATGGAAAAATGTGTCTTAGTTATATATTATTCATTGTGCATACATATTGAAATTTCCATATAGTTAGCTCTTGTAAGATGATCTTCCCATGTATCATTCAAATTGTTGTGTTAGTTTTAATTAATTATTATGGGTCAGCGAGTTTGTTGGGATTCATGTGGGGCTTGGGATGTGCTAACAATTATATCTAAACACAAAGAAGGGATGAATGTGACAAAACAAGGATCAACACATAGGGCTTTAGCTCTAAAATAAAGGCAACACTCATGTAAGGATAATTAGATGGTTAATTAAAGTGTTTAAGTTACATGGCCAAATACTAAGGTCACTGCATATCTCATCCAAATCCTCATCATAATAAAGGGAGTTATTTTCATGTTTTCATCATCATAAAGGAAGGATTAAAAGAGAATAGTATGATATAAATATTTTTATAATAATTGCTATACGATTTTTTATTCACTTTGTAAGCTAATTAGTTTATATAAAGCAAAGTCATTATTAGTGTTCCACTTTAACTTTCTCAGTTAGTAGAATAGGTTGTTAATGTATTGAAGGACATATTTATTAAATAAGGTTATATGAAATTATAATGTGTGAAGTCAATAAATGTAAGTGATCTCATTAAAGAAAGTTCACTAGTTAGTGGTTGCGCTCTTATTAATGAAAGTTGGCTAGATTATTAGGGTTTTGGTCAATTAAAAACTATATATAGTAGTATAAGCTATGCACTAGGTTTTCAAGTGAATATTATTGTATTTGGAGCTTTGCTTGTGTTGGAGGTTGACCCTTCAAAGAGACAAGTGAACATTGCATCTATTTCTGGTTATCAATAAAGGTTTACTTATTGATGTTATTTTCTAAGTCTAATTCTAATTATTTGCTTTTCACGACTATATTTATGCCTGTCTTTCTCTATTTAATTGCTTTCCATAGCTATATTCCATTTGTTTTTCTCTAAATGTGTTCCAACGAACAAGGAACACCACAAATGATATCATAGCACTTTCCTAGCCAACACACACTCCATTTTTAACAAAACAAAACAATTAGACTAGAAACATGTTTTGACATCTTTAAATAACATAGAGAACTAGTGTTTAGTGTGTAAACTTACAATTGAGTAAGAATACACATGGAAAATACAAAAGATATCATATCATTGGCTACCCTTATAACCTTTGTTGATATCTCTTTAAGTAATATCAGACAACACTTGTATACAAATTTGTCTTCCATATACCTTTAAGTATATTAGAAGCCCAAAATACACTTGAAATTAGTTTTATATAATTATGTCAATCATCTTATTGTTATAATACATCAAGAGAAACACTCTAGAAATTCATTATTATATACTATAAAATTGAATAATATAATAAAAATAATATATGCCAAAATATTAAGTTATAACTTTTTTTAATAAAATAGAGATATAAAACAAATACCAATATAAAAATAAAAAAATTAAATAAAAATATATGGGTGATGATGATCGATAATGTACATCTGATACCATGAGGCAATAATACTAGTAACTTTTTTTTCCAGATGGAAGTTAACCCGCTAGGAACCCACCCCGATACTTGCCCACATAGTGGATGATATGGGGGTGGAAAGCAACAGCCCGAGGGACTCGTAGCTAGGCTAGAACTCGTGACCTCTCCCCAACCTGGGAGAGTGTGTGCACGTCTTTGCCGTTCGAGCTATCCCTCATGACCAGTAATACTAGTAACTTGTACGACCGTACTCCATATATGATTTTGATATTATAACACACAATGCTCATATTGTGATACCACTTCTTAATGTACATCATACGTTCAATAAATTTAATGCAACTTTTTGGACTTATAGATTACTTCTATTCTAAGCAACAATTTTCACTATTGTATTTTGAGTAGTTGGAAATCTTTTTCGTTATTGGTTGGATAGGGAGCAATGTTTGGGGATTTGTATTTAATTTTTAGAGTTTTTTAAGGAGTAAGTTAATTTGGGAGTAAACAGATCCGTTTTTCAGGTAAAAAAATGGGTTTAAGTTTGGCTAGATTTTTAGGGGTAGCTTGAGTTTCGCATGATCAAAGTTTCATGCATTTCAGAGCCTTTTTTCAAGGTTTTTTCCCCATTCTAAACCAACCCAGATGCTCAGAAAAATGATCAGAGTTCTGGATTGGTTGAAAATTTTAAACTGCACCGCCGGAAAAGTAACTCGGGAGGGAAGATTGCTCCCGAGTTAGCCCACTCCATTTCTTAATATATGAAAGCCCCATGTTATGTACAAAATTGGTATTGGGGAAACCTAATTCTTGTGATTTTTGAGGTGTTTGAGGGTGTGTTGAATCTCTCATCTAATAGTGCACTTTTAAATATTTTAGGATTTATGAATATCACATTTTCAGTGGTTTTGACATTTCTGAAAATTTTATTGAGCACATAATTATTGCTCACTTTTAATCCACAAAAGATCATCTTTTATAATCACTTTATGTTTGATTATCCACATGTACTTGAGGGTGTGACGTTGGATCTCTCATCCAATGACACACATTCAAACACCTCGAGATTCATGAGTAGCGTATCCTCAAGCACCTTAAAATTCATCAGATTTTTATTGGCCACATAACTAGTGCCCACTTTTAGTCCACAAAAAATCATCCTCTACCATCACCTTGTGTTTGAATATCCACATGTGTTTGAAGGTGTGCCATTAGATCTCTCATCCAATGGCACACCTTCAAACGCATCAAAATTAATAAGTAGCACACCCTCAACCACCTTCATATTCACGAGAATTTTATTTGACGCATAACTATTAACCACTTTTAATCCACAAAAAATCATCCTCTACCATCACCTTATGTTTCAATATCCCACATGCGCTTAAGAGTGTTGTTAGATCTATCACACAATGGCGCACTTTCAAATGTGTCAGGATTCCAAAATCACCTTATGTTTCAATATCCCACATGCGCTTAAGAGTGTTGTTAGATCTATCACACAATGGCGCACTTTCAAATGTGTCAGGATTCCAAAATAATTTACCTTTCAATGCTTCAAAATTCACAAGAATTCTATCGAGTGCATAATTATTATACACTTTTAATTTAGAAAAGATCATCATCATCCATCATCCTATATTTGAATATCCACATCATCCTATATTTGAATATCCACATGGTCTACCATCATCCTATATTTGAATATCCACATGGTCGATATTGATATTGACTATGATAGCCAAATACAATGGAAGGATTGACTATGCCAACACACCATGAAAATTATAACACAATGACATATAACCAACATGATGTGTGATCTATGACTTGAATTTGGATGTGATATGTACTACATACGATTGAAGTTGATCTACCTAAGAATTTGAAGTACACTTTTAAATGTTCTACCATCGAAATATTTGTTATTGGCTACAAGGCTATGTTATTGAATCCTTACAATAATTCAACAACCACATTGCTTTACAACACATGATTGATTGATTAGTCTATTCACGCCCATTTCATGGTATCATCTAGTTGGTCACTCTACTTCCTTCATTCCTTATGTTACATATAATTATTAGCATATCCACTAACCCCACATTCTTTGTGTCTATACATAATGATTAGCAAATCCCCACCTTACATGTCCCCTAGGAAACTCACTTTCCCATCATAATTAATGAAGCCAGCACACTTACAGTTTGACTTGATATATGGGTATCATCTAACTAGAAATGACCATCTTTTCTCTCTCTATGTATTGTGTATGCATATTTTAATATATTTGCTATTGATCATTAGCGTAACTCTAAACATAGAAATGATATTAATTGCCAAATAATCAACCAATACAAAGTGACATGTTGTGAATACTAAAAGGATTTCAAAATTTAATTTGCTTAAAGATTCCACCATTGAATAAATATCATGATATAATCATTCCTACTAATTTTCCATGGATTAGGTAACACATTATGACATTACACATCGATTACATTTTACTCCCACTAGATTCCAACATAGTATGACTTAGATAAGGTTACGTCTACTATTTGATAGGGTGACATTGCTATCAATTTTCAATGTTTGAAAAGCACCCATTTAAAAAGAAAAAGATAAGATAATATTAATTTTTAATATTTCAAACAATATTTATTAAAATTAAAGAAATTGTAATAAGGTTTATTATAGGACATAATCACACAAAATAGTCAATGATTCCAATATCATGATTTAATTATTGAAATAGAATAACTTGAATGTGCATCAAGTAAGTAAGAGAGTAAATTTATGCAATAAAATTCAAACGATTTACATATCTAAAGAAAAATCATTAGAATACAAAATAGTCAATGTTTTCAATATCATGATTTAATTATTGAAATAGAATAACTTGAATGTGTATCAAGTAAGAGAGTAAATTTATACAATAAAATTTAAACGATTTGCATATCTAAGAAAATTAGAATTAGAGATAACAAAATCATCATAAACTATTTTAATTTCAAATGATTTGCATATTTAAAGAAAAAGAATTAATAGTCAATGTTTTCAATATCACTATTTAATTATTAAAATAGAATAATTTGAATGTGCATCAAGTAGGAGAGTAAATTTATGCAGTAATATTCAAACGATTTGCATATCTAAAGAAAAAGAATTAGAAATAGAGATACCAAAATCGTTATAAACTATTTTAATTTCCTCTCAATTCCACCTTTAGACCCTACCAGGTTGCTTGAATGTCAAGATAGTAAAAACATTTAAATTCCATTAAATTTTTACATAGAGAGTCTTTAGGAACACAATGAGAAATGACACAAGACCCTACACAAACATAATGGTCAATAATAATGCATGAGTTGCCTCATTGAAAAAGTTCATTGTCACACAAGACCTTGCACAAGATGTATGAGGTTCCATATTAGATTATCATACAACACATGAAGTTTCATTATATATAACACCATTGGGAATGGAGTGAGAAGTGGCATAAGACCCCCCATGAACGCACTAGTCGATGAGCATGTGCGAGCTTCCCCACTGGGTACCTCAAATGAATAAACAACCAAAGAACCTCATGCAATGTCCCATTGTATGTTATATGAATCATGCATGCCTTTATCACAATAAGACGAACTGAGTCAATTGTCCACCTCTGAGTTGAGAGTTTAATGGCCTTTGCACATGATCCAACTACATCATCTAGTTTTTTTTTTTTTTTAATTTCATTAGAACTTATTGCTACTGACACCCATATGCCATTGATATTTAGGGGTGTGACTCAAAACTGTCAATTACTATGATCATAGTAATATCTCCAACTAAATGGCTTCAAAATATGTAACTTATGTTGGGTGTGATATGGTAGCTTAAGTGGGAGCTCTTGATAATTAATGGGAAATATATAAAATGACTCATTAGAATTCAAAGCCATACCTCATATGTAGATACAATGATGCATAACTAATGCAAACCTAGGGCTTGCTTATCGAAGTAAACACAACAAAAGATAATATTCACATAGAGAAGAAGGAATTTATAATTTTATTAATATTAAAAGCCAACTATGAGCGTGTGTATAATCAAATGAGACAAAAATAATGTTGAGAGTTTTAAGTCTCTCTGGGTTTAATTGATTATTTCAAATGTATAATCTCTAAATCCAGGGACATAAAACCTTTCCTCGTTAAAATGTTGGAATACCCTTTTCTTCATTGATTTGTTGTATTTTTTAACTTGAATCGAGGAAGTTGAATAATAAAATTTGTTCCAACTTTCATTAATCCAAAAAAGTTCCTTGAAATCTTTGTTATATGTATGATGTGGCCAAATGCCAAACATTGCTCTAGGGTTGACACATTCATGGATTATCCCCACAGTTATGATGGACACTTTTATGTTTTTCATTCTCTAATACTTCGAGACACTCATGTGCAACTCATGGGCCCTGTAAAAATTCTCACACAAGAATATAGTTGCAAAGAAGAAACTAAGTTGCTAAGCACACTGATCTAGTTGCTAAGAAGAAAGAACACTTGCAAGTATGAGACCAAAAATAAAGAAGAGAGAATGAACTATTGAATTCATTAGAATGAATTGTTTTACAATGAGAGAGTGATCCATATATATAGAATTATCCATGAGAAATGAAGTGTGCACTAGTTTAGGGATTCCTTGTGCATGCACATGTGACTCCAAAGTTAAACTAGCAATAAGTGGAGTTAACTAGCCAAAAATGGAGTTGGCTATTTTGGAATTAGGACTTAGAAAAATAAGACTAGCAATAACTGGATTTAGTTAGCTAATAATAGAGTTAATCATGCACAAGTAAAAACTCATGCATGCAACTCATGCATGTTGAACTAAACTCCATAACTATAGTGACTAAAGATAGAAATAACACTGAGTCATGCATGCAACTCATGCATGTAGAACTAAACTCTAGTGGAAGTGCACACTTGTCTACGAGGGGAATATTCCCATGGAAGGAGGAATATTCACGGTGAAGTATGCTTTGATCCTTTTCACTTCCTAGTCACTGCCATATCACTACCACCAACTAAAAATAGACATGTTATAAATATCAGCCCCCCTAAATAATAGGAAAATATGGAAAATGCACATGTACACCAATAGGCCCTATCTCAGGGTGTTAGGTCATTTTTCATTAAATTCTACATACCTTTAATATTTCCCCTTTTGAAATTTTGATGTCTGTGCATCCTACCATTAAGCCTTCTATTAGGATACATAATTACAAATGCAATATTGAACTCCATAACTCACTTTTAACTATTAACTAGGGACCATGCAAATTTTAGATGTGTTGTGAATTATATTTGCAAATCAAAAAGATTAATTCATTGAGGGTTTAAGATGCCAAATAGCTCTAAATTCTTAACCTGTGATCCAAAATTGAAGTATCTAACCTTCCATGAAACAAATTAACATAACTTATTCAAACATGTCTTAGAAAATATATTCTCCTTTCCTTCTCTTCCTGCAATTGTTTGAAGTTAGAAAGTGGTTTATATCATGAAATTAATCACATGAGGAATTAAGGAAAGAACAAATTCAATTACTATCTATACATTCACTACTTGAAGTTGGATAGCTCAACAACTTTAATACACATTTAAAAATTAGTTACTATTTGTGCATTCAGTAATTGAAGTTGGATAGAGAAGTAACATTTATACACATTGAAAGTATAAGAAAATTTAACTAAACAAGAATGAAATAAAACCAAACCAAACTAAGTAAAAAATGTAAGGAACTAAACTAACTTGGAATGGAAGGAAACACAACTAAACAAAAAACAGGGTTCGTACTATCCTCCTCTTTAGTGGGCCATACCCAAGGAAGTTCCATTAGCCTTATTACAGCTTCTTAGATAAAAACTAGAGCCAAACATTTATTTGTGAGAAAGGCATAAGGTACATAAATTTCTTAGCTTTGAATACTCTATATCAATTGAAGGGAAGTTCAAACTAGACTAACAATATCAAGAGTAATGGAAAAATTGGGAAGTTATCTCTTCAATGCTAAGACGTATATATAGTAGAAATTAATTGGATCCTTTAAAGGAAGAGGTCTGACGAATCCACAAATATAATCTCTAAAATCAAGCATGTTTTTTTATCTAACTAGACTTCCCCCTTAGTCATAGTTGAGGTTGGGAATTATTAGCTTGTCTCCCTAACTAGACATATCATATGATGTAGATAAGTTGAAATTTTGAAATCAAGTGGATTGGTGGTTGTCTATTTAGCCTTCACAAACTACTTTGTCACATACATGGTTTGGGGTGACAAGATGCTGGCAATATCTCTTTTGATTTGCAAATCACATCCCTCTCTTGCTATCATAGGTGAAGTGGCCATATGATGAGGATTGAAATTTCCCTTAGTGGAAGATGTCGAATTCCAATGATTAATATACTGGACTCTGCACAAACCCTAAGTATCCAACAACACTAGTGCACAACATCTTAATCCGTAAAATAAGCTCAAATGTTTAGGACACAACATGTGTTTATCACATTCCGTTGAAATTAAGTCAAAACACATTAATTCCAATAGAAAATGTTAAACACTATTTAAATTGGCCATCAAGTGGAAGTTTTGAAATGTCTAGGTATATTGAGGGCTATTATGCAATGATTGTAAACAAAATAAGCATGAAAGGGTGAGAAATATTAGACAATAATGGGGCTCACCATACACCCCAATTGAAGGGTTCATGCCTTTGTGCTACATATAAAATATAAAATCAAAATTGATGGATTTCTATCCCTTACTAGTTGCTCCATTTTTGGTGTTTTTGTAGTATCAAAAAGAGGTTGTCCTCGTGAGGTTTTGCAAAGCCTAGAACTCTTCATAACTCATTTTGAAAAATTGATCCTAAGTGACATTATCTTAATAACTTGCCAAAGCATCCACTATTAATAGTCTAATATGTTGAGATTTAGGTACCAAGGAAAGTGAAAGTTTTGAAATGTCTAGGTATATTGAGGGCTATTATGCAATGATCGTAAACAAAATAAGCATGAAAGGGTGAGAAATATTAGACAATAATGGGGCTCACCATACACCCCAATTGAAGGGTTCATGCCTTTGTGCTACAGATAAAATATAAAATCAAAATTGATGGATTTCTATCCCTTACTAGTTGCTCCATTTTTGGTGTTTTTGTAGTATCAAAAAGAGGTTGTCCTCGTGAGGTTTTGCAAAGCCTAGAACTCTTCATAACTCATTTTGAAAAATTGATCCTAAGTGACATTATCTTAATAACTTGGCAAAGCATCCACTATTAATAGTCTAATATGTTAAGAACCAAACATCAATATAGCATATAGAAACCTCAGAAAAAGTACTCAACGCCTTGAAAAAGAGATAATTTCAGATAATAAGCCTCTTCGAGGGGGAAACCTCCTTTTACCCCACTTAAATGTTCAAGTACAAGATGATTCAAAATGAAAATGTCTCCTTGGTATAT
>JASDQU010816933.1:34632-55785 GCA_032191745.1 Picea mariana | reverse complement strand
TATATATATATATATATATATATATATATATATATATATGTACAACAGTAATTTAGTCCATAGAATAAATTCCAGAAATTGCCATATGTATTCTTTCATAAATAAAAGGAAAACTACATTATTCATTCTGTATTCAAACCGACAAAATATGAAGAACTAAATATGGTGATACTCGATCAGTTTTATACTCCACAAGAGCGAATAGAATTCATCCATAATATTATTCCACATCTAAATGACATGCATTCCAATAAATCAATTCAATTTTAGTCAATTTTAGACAAAGGGAACAACCACGTTCCTCCCAACTGTAGGACAAGGCACCCAAATCACTTGCCCAATCCACCCCCTAGTCCGACCATGAATCCATAAGGGCGAACTTAAAATCTCCTCTTGAACAATGTTTCCTCTATATGTAGTCCTCTCGTTGCCTCACACTCACTATTAAGTGTTCATAACAACAAGTATACAGTAGTTCCTTTCCCCCCTTCCATACTAGGAAACATCATGCCTCCTCACATATGTTATTTATCAAACCAATATTTTTGCCTAGGTCTTTTTCCCTCCCTTGGGAATATTCACAGATTTCTAAATCCTTGATTCCTAGGGGCTGCCAATGGCCAAATCCTTAATTTTACATTTGTAACAATCAACCCAGAGGTAGTTCCAACATGTTCCCCACTCATGGAGTCATGGTCAGCTAAATTTAACAGGGTTGTTCCATTTGTCCTCCTGCAATAATTAAAACAATATTTTATTTACATACAAGTGTCATAGTCAAATAGCTTGTTGGGTAAAATCAGGTCTCTGCCCAATAGTCATAATAATTAATTACAATTTATCAAATTCAAAATTCAGAATTGCCATAAATGGAAAAAAAATTCCAAATTCAAATTTACTAAAAATGGAATAATTTTCTAACAAATTTTGAATTTCAAAAATACATTATTTTTGGGGATGTCACAAGTTGTATTACTACCTAGGGCCACAACCAAACTATCCCACAAGTCTAGTAAAGAACACAATAAACTAATACATTTATCTTCATCTGAAATTTTAATCTCAACAGATACTAACTGACTTACCACAATATTGAAGGCATTCAAATTCTTTGCCACCAAGTCTCCATGTCTCATCGTAGCTTATTAGGAATAGTTTATTTAATAGGGACTTATACTAATAAAAATTTCCCAACTTATCCCATAAATCCTTGGTTGTATCTTCCTCTGACACATTCAGTAATATTGAATCTGAGAGACACAGTCGGATTGTTCTCTTTCCCTTTTGATCCAACTTTTTCTAGTCATCTGCTGAAATTCTTGTAGGTGCAGTACTTGGATATACCATGATCAATTGATCTATGTCCATCGAGATATATTCCATATTGAGCTTCCACATCTCAAAACGTTTCCCATTAAACTTCTCGATATCCATATTCAAATTTCTTTCTATTTATTTTCACTTGAAAAATCAATACCATTGATCTCCCATTGTAACAAGGCTTATCATAGTCCCGAGAAAAAACATTGACCACAAAGGTATCACCCTGAAGACAACAAAGCTCTGATATCAAATGTAGATTTTAAGCATGTATAATATTTACTGCAAACATATTTTTAGTAAAAGAATAGAAAAGATACAATGGAAAATACAAACATTACACAGAGAGTTTTCCCCTGGAAACCCAAACCGAGAAAACCAACATATTCTATATTCATTTATAGTATTACATTGTTTACAATAAAATATAAATATAGGTGCCAGCAGCATCAAAAACCCTAACCCAATGACCTGGATTATTCAAAAACCGTAATTCCTTAACCGAAAATAGAAAACCATCGACAAAAACCATGTGCCGAAAAACTGCCCAACAATGGACACGAAAAAAAAGAAATTGGGGGCACTTCCCTCGAACCCATGCAGTAGGGGATATCACCCCTCTACACCCCCCAAGGGGAGCCCTAGCGCCCCCCCCTATGCGCCCGGCACAACGCATACACTACCACTCGTGCAAAGATTATTAGACATATCCAACAATGATATCATTAAATTTGTTGGAGTTCACTGTGTATTAAACAATCAATCTCTATTTAATTAATTTGTTACAACATTATTTGTCTCTTCGTAATGGATCTTCTAGTGTACAGTTTCGTTGAAGTAATACTTGTGGAATTGTTAAATTCATTTACTTTCTTGTGTTATAAAGTAGCTCTCTTTAAAAAAATTCTCTCATAGTATTTTGGCCCTATGTAAGAAATTTAATCACTCTTCTCCAAAGTACTATTCTCTCATTTTTGTGGGTATCCATTTTAATTTGTCAATCTTTTTACTTTATCAACTTATATCCTACAACTTATCAAGATTTATGTTCTTAAATGAAATATTTACTTATGTTTCTACTTGCGCAATTGATAATATTTTTGCAAGTTTATACATTGATGAGGGGTCCCTTTTTGTCTTGTGAGGGAACCCATAAGGTGAATAACATACCCACTTCCCTTCTCTATACTGGATTAGTGAGTTCACAAGTTGGCAAGGATGCTCTTTATCAACATCGAAACCCAGGTTAAGTAATTTAATTCTTTACTTTGTTGCATATTTAACAATTTTGTACATTAATAATTTACTAAAAAGAATTTGTCTATTTGTTACAGGTTTGGGAGGCACCCCATACACTTGGAGAAACACTTATCATATCCACAAAAGATATTTGGGTTCAGTATTATTCCACCAGTCCTTGCGATAACTCACAGACATGTTTATCGAGTCCATTTAAATTTTTGTTTCGATTAGATAGGGAGTCCTGGTATTTGCAGAACTCAACTATAACTTTGAACTATTGATGGTAATAATGATGTATACCAATTTTGTCAAAAGACCTATACTCTACTGTATCATGTGTATTTATTTTATATCTGACAAAACATCTATTGGCACTGTTATTATTTTGTTTCACATAACAACAAAAACTATAAAGTGGTCTTGTTTACTCTTATATATATATCTATATTGATATATATAACTATATTGTTAATAACATAGTATATTGGAACTATTACTCTTTTGTTTGTCATAACAACAACAAATATACAATAGTTTTTTTCATGCTTATGTATGTTTTTATTCACACATATATATAACTATATTGTTAATAACATACTACCACAACTAATTTACATAGTGGAAACCATATCAACTAATATGGCTATACAATGCTCTCAAACATATTTCTTTATAAATAGAATTGTAACATCCCACTCTGGTGCACTGAGAAAAATTATTATTTGAGGACACTTGCTCGCAAGTGATCTGGAATTTTCTGATGTTAATACATTTATACTTGATTATGATGTGTTGTGGTAGACGACATGATGTTTTACTACTTGATGTAGACAGGTGCTATTGACTCAGTTTTATTGAGTGTGCAAGGTTTTGGACCTTGAGGATGCAGAGGCATCGGTGGAACCCCTTGGACTCTGGATTGAGTCAGGGAGTGTGCTATTTAGGATGATTTATTTACTGTGATATTTTTATTGATTTGATGATATGTTGTTGACATGTTCTGACATGATGGTTGATGATGCAGGCAGACGATAGCTTGTCGACCAGACTCACATATGGAGTAAAGGGGCCACACATGATTTCCAGAGAGGTTGAGGGAGAGGTGTGGATAGCATCCCTGCCACATCCTACTAGCACTTCCACCGTGGCTTGAACTGAAGGTTAACGATTACCTAGTTAGAGAGGATACACGATGTCATGAGGGAAGACTGCAACAGTCGCTCACGATGATTCTAAGGGGCGTGCAATAAGGCGGGGGCCTTATTCCTTAGAGCTCTTAGTCTCCCACAAGTTCACCTAGCAGAGTGTTGACTCCAGGGGTTATAGATGTCTACCAATTAGTCAAGTCGATGAGTGGCACCCTTGGAGCACGTGGTGCATCCTGAAGGGCACGTCGTACAAAAGAAACACAAGTTGGTGCATGGCACCCTTGGAGCACGTAGTGCATCCTGAAGGGCACGTCGCGCAACAAAAACAATGAGGCGAGTGGCACCATTGGAGCACGTAGTGCATCCTGAAGGGAACATCGCATTGATGATGATGACGAGACAAACCTAGATGACCCTAAGACCTTAACACCTGAAAAATTTCCTAAAATGACTCCCCTAATTAATTGTCACCCAGTTCAAATCTAAACCTAAATTTAAAACACCTCTAAGATAAAAAAAAATTTAGCCTTAAGCAAAGACCCTACAAAAATAACCATAAGGGCGTAAACTAAAACCCTCCTAAGTGTTAGTTAAAATCTTCTTAAATTTGGGGGGGGGGTAAAGTGAAGAGAGGGATAATTTAAGTAAAATCTGTGGTTTTAATTGTAAAAAGAAATAAAAATTAATTAACGTGGGAGAGTATAAAAGTTATGAAATTAAAAATAAATGAAAAGATTAATTAGAGCATTTATCTTTTTGGTTTTAAAAAAAAAGGGGGAGAAGGAATAAATAATAGAAATAGGGAAGCCAGTAATAAAGGAAAGTAGGGGACATAGGGTAAAAAGAAAAAAGGAATCAACAATTAAGAACTTTCTAAAATGAACTAAATTTAGCAACTTCATTATAGGGAAAGGTATTAAAAGCATGTAGGGGATCTAGGAGCACCTAGGAGTAATTTTAGGAGCGACTCTAGGTGGGTGAGGGAAATGAGTCTTTTAATAAATTTAAGGAAAATAATTTTGGAGAAACATGGGGGATGAATGACACTTGGACGACAGAGAATTTTTAGTGGATTTTCATTAAAACATAAATTAATAGTGATTTAGGAAAGTAGGTGGGGTCTCCAATTTCTATAAAGGAAAGGGAAGATGAGGAAAAAAGGGAGAGAACGGTGAGCGTAACATTACGCTGTCGGATTGTGGCTTGACTGATTTCTTGTGAGGAGTTGGGTTTTTTCTCAGCTCGGATTAGAGTGGTAGCTCAGCCTTGCGAGGCGAGTTGAGAAGCTAGACTTGTCTTCTGGAATTTGTGTGGCCCCTTTGCGGCTCGGGGGGCTAAGGGGGAAGCAGAGTACCCCTAGTGATTGGCTGGGAGGTACCGATGAGGGTTCTACGGTCGACAAGCAGGAGCGGAAAGGAGCGCGGGACATTAATCGAGGCGCGGATAGCATACGAGGTAGGCACAAGGAAAAAGGTACGCTCGTTTATTTTATTGAGTATAATGCATTAGAAATTATGTTGGGAACTGTAAAATGATTTAATGGTAAATCGTATTTTATTCATTGGATTTCTGAATTTAACCCATCTATTATATTATGTCTGCGATTATGATTAAAATACCAGTCGTACACATATACACTGGCGGTCTGAAATTTATCTCGAATTGGTAATCTGTCTGCGATGTGCCTTTAAATGACCAATTGTTTTTGTCCCTGGTTTACTGAATTTTAACCCTTTTTCTTTTCTGAGTACTGATTTTTCTTTCGTGGTCAGCGTTGGGGTTGGGGAATATGGATACCCGCACAAAGAACTCCCCCATAACTCCGCTCTGCCCATTTGTTGTTTCTGGAGTGAAATCGTGGGGATACCCACGCGATTTGATCCCCTCACCTCTGCCAGCAGTTAGTTGCCTTCTTAATTCCTATTTTTTCTTCCCCTATTTCGCAACTTTCTGGCAGGTACTCTTGGCATTAATTATCTAGTGGTTGACCTTATGCCCTGGCATCTTGTTGGGCCATTAGTTTCATTCTAGCAATACGTATATCAGTATAGTACGAGCCAACGAATTGTCGTTGTAGTTATCATTGTTGTTTTATGCAGAGGTAGTGTCATTATTGTAGTTTGTTGAATGGCGTAAGGGTAATGGCTATTGCCATTTCAATTAGATGAAATGTTAGTGTAGATATTACATGAGATATAGTGTGTTGTTCTTTTAATCGCTTTCTATGTTTATCATTCTTTTAAATATAAAATTCCTTTCGTTTCAGTTTAAAAAAAAGAAGAAGTAGATTTATACTTTAAAAATTTATTAAATCTTAGTGTTAGACAAGTTAAATATCTCTACCATCTTACATTGTGTTACTTTTATGTGAATTTTTACTGTCCTACAATTTACCTTTCAAGTTCAGGTGAATCTGTAATTATTAAGGTAATGGTAGACTTTCCATATGAATTCTGGGTAGCTGAGTTTAGCCTGGACGCCTTTTCCCTCAGCTTGGTCTCCCTTAGACAGCGCCTTCCCTATGTAATTTCCTTTAGCCTTATGTAACTGCCAGATTTAGAATTATTAGTGGTAGATGTAAATTGCTTTATGTAACTACCTTATTATTATTACTCCCTTATTAGAATTATGTAACTGCCAGATTATTACTGCCTGAATTATTATTACCTTATGTAACTGCCAGATTTAGAATTATTACTTCCTTAATGTAACCGCCAGATTTAGAATTATTACGGTATTACATTATTACATTATGTTAGGGAAATTGTAATATAATATAATGCTATTGTAATGTTATTTCAACAAGTTATTGCAATGTTACTACATTATATTATAATGAATGCGAGGTAATGCTAATTTAATGAATCGTCTTATGATGGAATGTATGAATTAAAATGTGAGGAATTCACAGTGTAATCTAATGCATCATATTGGAATATTAATGTCTTAATCATTAGTGTAATGACCTTGCAACTTAGATGGTTAAATTGCAAGGTCCTTATATCATAAATGTAATGATGCTAGCGCTATGGTGATGTCATTGTAGTTTATCATGAAATCAGTTAGTGAATTGCGAAGTCTTTATATTATCAAGGTAATGATGCTAACCCTTATGGAATGATTGATAACATAAATTTACAGTGATGGCGTCAAACGATTTCAGGATAATTTGTTAATTATTGAGCTATAGTGAAAGATTAATTGTTACTTATTTCGTTAAAATACATTTACAACCATTCATTATATTTATGATTATAATTGATGAATTTTATCGGGTTAGATGTTAAACCAGTCAATTTTCAGTCTTGTACTATAGGGGTCCTTTGAATGTGTTTTAGAGGGTACCATGATGACGGTTTATGATTTATAGTTGCGCATTGGAATGACTTAAAGACTCATATAGCTGGTTGTCCCTTGTTAAATTAAGATTGGGCTGGGTTGTAAGACTTTGTGTGTTTGGTCGGCTTGTGTCGGACGGGATGTAGACACCTCCATGTTCCTCAGAACAGTCACCAGCCCTAAGACCTTAAATGGTTAAAATTGATGGGAACCTGGGCTTGAGCATTGCTTATGTGTCTTGGAGGTCCTAACCATTGCAGGGTAGGATGGAGGGGTAGTCAGTTTTACTTATTGTTGATGAATTTTTTGTAAAGAATCCAATGCCATATCAAGATTCTCGGGCCCTTTAAAGGTAGGGTTTCCACTCTTGCGACACACCTGACAAATATTACTAGTTTCTGCCTGAGTAGTTGGCCAGGAGCCTATCTGACCTTCTCTCTCTCCAGAGCAGAGAACTAAGATTAAACGCCCTTCTTTTCTGTGCAGAAATAGTAAACTCTGCTACTATGGATTCTTCCATCTATGACTGTACTGTACTTAACCCCTTGTGTCATTTTCTTCCTTCCGTTGCTTGTTCGGTGCCTTATGTCATTGGTTGTTAATTCTTGCAGTTACTTGTTGTGTGTCTTATGTCTTCTTGTTGTGATCATCGTGGTTGCATCTTGTGAGTCGCCGGGTGGTGACGTAGAGTCAAGTATGTCTGTTCCTTTTACACACGCACACACACCAAAAAAAAAAAAAGAGAGAATCACACATGTTCTCAGAGTTGTTGTCATAACGAGTAGGATGTTACAAGAATAACAAAGATAAGGAAACAAATGTATAAATACTAAACATCATTATCCCTGATTTTTGATGGCTGATAGTGATAAAATTCAACTTCTTCCACTTGTAAAAATCATCCCTGAGGTAACTTAAACCTGTTCCCCACTCGAGTCAAGGTCATCTATTTTTAACCTGGTTGTGTCATTTGTCTTCCAACATTAATTTTCTTAAAATTGTATCTCATACATGTGTCCAATAAAAGAGGACAGTTGGGAAAGTCCAACATTTTCCCAACAATCATCAAATAAGTAATTACATAATCCAAAATTCACAATTTGTATTTTCCATAAATGGAAAATAATTTCCAAATACGAATTTTCAAAAAATGGAAATTTATTTCAAAATTCAACATAAAATTTAATTTTCTAAAATTTGAGGATATTACATCCTCTCCCCCTTAAGTAAAACACTGTCCTCAGTGTTCATTCCTCTCTCGAAATAGGGTTGGATAAGATTTCATCATATCTTCTTCCAATTTCCAAGTCGCCTCCTAAGGGCTAAAGTGCTTCCATTGCACTTTTACATGGGAAATGGCTCTGTTATGTAGTACTATTTCTTTCTTGTTCATAATCCACAAAGGTTCCACTGGTAACTCACGTTATCGTTCCACCTACATCATGTTCCAATCAATGATGTGAGTAGGATCATGAATATATTCTTTTAGTAATGAAACATGAAAGACATTATGAACTTTTAAATTTGCAGGAAGTGCTAGTTGATACACCATGGGTCTGATTGGAGTTAAAATATTGAATGGGTCACAAAATATTTGAGCCAACTTTGAACAATTTCCTAGCTTTAGAGAGCTCCTTCTTGCTTTGAATTTTAGATATACATGTTCCCCAATTTGAAATTCTCAATGTCTTCTTTTTAAATTTGCATAGCTTTTATGTGGGTCCTAGGTCTCTTTTATCTTGTACTCTTTTTACCATCCTCTCCATTTCATGGAGCATTTTCGGTCCCACCAAAATATTGTTAATTGAATTATCCCATCTAATCAACATTGTGCATTTCCTTCCGTATAATGCTTCGAAGGGACTCATCCTAGCTGATGTTGGATAACCATTATTGTAAGAAAATTCAAATAAGTGCAAGTACTACTCCCACTTAGTTTGTTTCATCCTTACCTACATTCACAACATGTATTCGATAATCCAGTTTGTTCGTTCTGTTTTCCCATCCGTTTGAGGATGGTAGCTTGTGCTAAAATTCAGGTTCGTATCCTATCCTGCAAACAATTCATTCCAAAAATTTGACGTAAATTTGACATCTCTATCAAAAATCACCATCTGAGGAATTCCATGCAATCTAAATATTTATTTCATAAACAATTCATCGATATTAATCACTTTATAAGTATATTTCACAAGTATAAAAGATGTATATTTGCTTAGTTTATCAATAACTACCATAATCGGGTCATTTTTTCTTTGAGTCTTAGGAAAACCTGTGATGATGTCCATCCCAATAATCTCCCATTTCCATTCTAGTATAGGAAGAGGTTGTAACAGACCCACTGGATGTTGATGTTTATCCTTTACATATTGCCAATCTAAGAATTTAGAAAAATATTCAATTGTTTCATTCTTCATGTAAGGCCAATAAAACAAATTTCTTAATGTAGTTATCATTTTCTGGTATCCTAGGTGACCATAATACAACTTTTTGTACAACTTGTCAAGAATTATTGTCTTTAAATCAACCGAATTAGGTACTTACAACCGATTTTTGAACCTTAACCGTCCATTTTTATCTAATTCATATTTGTTATGTTCATTTTTTCTGCATTTCCTTTAATTTGGTTGTTATTTTAATGTAATTTTTGTCATTACTGCTTGCATATTTTATTCTTTGTTTGATATCATTTTCTACTTTGTTGATGCTTATTTCATAGAGTCTGTTAGTCATCCCACTTAGTGCATATACAGCTTTGTTTTCCTTACCTTTGATTGGTCATACATCAAAATCAAACTCACTTAAAAATGCCAACCATCTTGCTTGCCTTGCATTGAGATTTGGTTGACTGAACAAATACTTTACACCATTGTTGTCGATTAGTAACAAATTTTTTTTCCCATTAAATAATGTCACCACATTTTTACTACATGAATTATGGTTGCTAATTCTAAATCGTGAGTCACATAATTGCATTCATTTTCTTTCAGTTTACGTGATTCATAATAGATGGCGTGTCCGTATTGTGTCATCACACCTCCTAAACCCTCCTTTCTTTCATCCAGACATGCTGTAAAAAATCTATCGGGATCTGCTAACTTTAGTATAGGTGTGTAGTTAACAATCTTTTTAGTTTATCAAAGTTGTCTTGAAACTTTTGTGACCAAGTAAATTTTATTCCCTTTTTCTGTAGTGAAGTAATTGGATATGTGATCCTAGAAAATACTTCGATAAATCTTCGGTAATAACCAGTAATTCCCATAAATGATTTGATGTTTTCTACATCCTTATGGATAGGACATTCCATAATGGATTTTATCTTTTCTCGATCAACAACAATACCATCGTCGGATATTATGTGTCCTAAGTACTATATTTTCCTTTGTTAGAAGTTGCATTTATCAAACCTAGCATATAACTTATGTTCCCTTAAAGTCTGCAATACTATTTTCAGATGTTCTTCATGTTCTTCTTCTGTTTTTGAGTAAACTAAAATATCATCGATAAAAACAAGCACAAATTTATCTAGATATTGGTTGAACATGTTATTAATCAAGAACATAAAGGTTGATGGTCTGTTATTAAGAATGAACGGGACTATGAACTCATAGTGTCCATAACGTGTTCTAAAATATGTTTTATTTATATCTTCATCCTTTATTCTGATTTAAATCTTGCTTAGATCATATCTTTTCTCCTCCAACTTGGTCAAAGAGATCAATAATTCTGGGTAAGCGATACTTATTCTTAATCATCATTTTATTCAGTATCGATAGTCATTACATAGTCTGAAAGTCCCATATTTCTTCTCAACGAATAAAACTGGTGCTCTCCAAGGTGAAACACATATTCTGATATATTCTTTATCCAGTAGTTCTTGTAACTAAATTTTCAGTTCTGTTAATTCAAGTAGGATCATTCTATAAGGCGCCTTGGATATAGGGGCAACTCCAGGTAGTAGATCGATAGAGAAATCTATCACTCTCCTTGGAGGTAGTTCTGGTATTTCATCTACAAATACATCTTTGAACCCATGTAGGACTATAAAGTCTTCTAAACTCAGTTTTCCTTCTTCACTTAGGAGTTTAGTAACTTGTATATCATAAATTTTTCAACCTTTGTTCATACATTTCTTAAATTGCATCGTTGATATTTTCCTAATAGAAACTGGTTTTCTTATTCCTTGTACTATTCTAACTGTGTTATTTTCATCTCTGTATACAAAAAACTTGTCGTAAGAGTTTAATATCACTTTATGTTTCTTTAACCAATCCATTCCAATGATTAAACCATAAGATCCCAAAGGTAATATGTTCATATTTAAATTTGTACTTTGACCATCTAAGCCTAGTTCACAGTCAGAAATAAAATTTGGCCCCTGTTGCTAACTATACTATTCAGGACTTAGCATGCTTTACATTCTTTAACTTGTTCAATTCAACTAAATCTAGAGTAATATAACTCAAACTAGCTACTAGGTCAATTAGTATAGAGACATTGTGGATATCAATTTTACCTTCAACTTCCACGATAGTGGGTTGATGATATGTTTGTCTACCATCCAGAGTTGCATTGATTGTATGCATGCTTCTACCAATATCTCCAAACCTTTAAGCCTCTTGAGATTTATTGACTAAATTCTTTGTTGTGGGATTTAAGAGTGGACAATTTTTCCTCAAGTGGGGTTTTCAACACTCCCAACATTTCAATGGGTCTCTTGGACTATCCCCAACCTTCTAGACTCATAGGTTAACTAGTGTATTTCCCCCTTGGCCATTCTTTGCATTTGAATGATAATCCTTCTTTTGGAAACCTTTCTCCATATTACAAAAAGGGGATGGTTGGAATCCTTTCTTACGCTGATTCATTTTGTCTTGTTTCTTGTCCTTCCATGCCTTGGGAATTGCATATCTATTTTTGTACTGATCATAGCAAATCCCAACCTTTCTAAACACTTCATTTAAAGACTTTGGATTGTCAAATTCAATTATGTCCTTGTATGAATGTGGTAGACAACTCAGGAAACTTTGTATCTTTACTTTGTCCTCTTTGATGTATGTTACAAACCTAAACAAATCTAGAAATTTATTTATCAGATCATCCATGGCCATTTGTCCTAGTTACAGTTTGTAAAATTCCTTATTTTTTCTTTCGTAATAACTTTCTGATGAGTACTTCTTCTTGAAATACTTTTTAAAATATGACCATTCCATTCATTTTTCTTTCAATCCCATGCCTAATTGCAGGTCTTGGCACCACATACTAGCTTTTCCTTTTAAGTTGTAAATTTCCATTATGACATTCATATTACTAGAGTAGTTATAAATATGGAAATATTTCTTTATATCTAGTAACCATTCTTCAGCCTCCTCACTAGTCCTTGATTCTGCATCAAATGTCAAAGGTTTTATTTTCTTGAATTCAACTTTCAGGTGGTCCACTTGTTTTATTTTTCTTCTGGCAGATGCTTCATTTGTTTTCATGTGTTTTTCTTTGGAAGAACTATGCTCTTTTTTTGTTTCATGACCAGAATTCTTAGAGGACTTGTTTCTGACCTCTTCCTCTTTTTCATTGTCCTTTGGAATTTTCTTTGTTATTGTACTTCGTATCAACATATTATTTATTTCTAATTGATCTTCCTATGCTTTGTTCATCTTTTCTTTATCTACTTTAAATCCTTGTAATTCTATGATGAGGTTTCATAGAATTTCCAAGAATTGAATGGCTAAACTTATTTCAATGTATGCTCTAGGACTCTCAGAAGTTCTGGGTTTGTATTCCCTTCAGGCATCTCTCCTTCCTCATTATGTGCTGACATTTTCACAAGAGACAATTTTTTTTTCTGTTTGTAACACTAAATGTGTTTGTTAGATTTACTTCAAGGAAAACAAAATAAAATTATGGTGTTTCCCTGAGGTCCAAGCATTGTAACCTTCAAATATGATACCATATGTAATGTACCCCAAATTCAAATAAAATAAAAAGTAAAAGGGGAAAAATATCGTCTAAAATGCACGACAAATATCGTGACACAACAATAATTAAATCTTAAATCATTCAATATATATATATATATATCACAAGTGTGTCATTGTCATAAATCCTTCTAAAAGGTTTGCAAGAGATCTTAAGATCCCTACATCATTTTCCATTAGGCACCGCTACTAGCATTAACATTATAATGTTAATATAATAATGGCTAGGCCTAACCTGTGAAACCCACTCAGATAAGTCCTAGCTATATTTCTAAAACATATTACAAGGCACTTATAAATTAAAAACCTATACACCACACACTAAATACACTTTATGTAATTCAAAACTTCTACACTAGTGTACATTGAAGGGTCCTAACCACTAAGTATGAACTTCCATGCTAGGGTTTTTTAATGTTCCATACTGGTTATACCATGTTGAAATAAACTTATATTAAAACATGGATATTGGAACCCTATTTACAAGTAACACTAGTCCTCATTAACCATAACTTATTTTCTGTACACAGAATGAAAAGTATTAAAGAATCAAACATGAGAAAGTCGAACTTAAACTTGGGAATTAAGTTCGTCGTAGCCATTAATGGTGGTAAGTAACCTTTGTTTTCTAGGTCTGACGTTCTACAGGGAGGAGCCACTATTAACTTTCCACCTCAAATGACTTCAGATGGAAGCGAGAGGATGGTGTACCTTCTATCCTCCTACACTATCATGAGCCACGCAATTCCATTACCATTTGCATTCATTCCATACAATTTGTTTCTCTGTGTTTTTCTTGACAATGGTAGGGTTATGAGACTGTGGTAGCATGGTAGATGTGGGGTGTTAGAACAAGTTCTCCAAGAAAATATGGCCACTATCTTCGAATTTCCTCTCGGCTCTCTGGGTAGAACTAGTAGAAAGTCACTTAGTCAGTTTTCTTTCACAGTGTGGAGGTTGTTGGTTTCAAATATTACCCTCAGTGTGTGCACGGTAAGATCCCTCCCTCTGTGTATCATACTCCCATACCTATCGATTCAATATAGAGGCTTTTCATTTGGGTTTGGAAGGAATGCGTTCCTCTTTTTAATTTGATTTAACCCAGAGCTTTGTTGTGAACGTGCTCTTTGTGCTATGGGAGCTCTCTATCCCAAATATTTATTTATATTACGCACTTCTTATGAAATACTTTATTGTTTTGTTCGAGCTATGTATAATGTATTTCTATGTGCCCTCTATCTTTTATGACGATAACACATTGAACGGATCTCCGTATAAGTGTTTCCATGTCCCATTTTTGTTATAACAACATTGTATTTCCATGTCCCATTCTGTTATAATGATACCATGTTTTCTGTGTCCCCATTCTGCTATAATGATACTGTGTTTGAAGGGTTATTCTCACAATTCAACATCTGGTTTGGGTTCTGTGATTTCTTTTCAAAAACTATTGTTCTTCTAGATTGTAACCTTACGGGTTCCTCCCTGTTCACCTGTGGTCAAAAACCATAAACCCTTGTAAGATTTTGTTTGGTTTTGGTTTTGTGCAACATCATATGCCCACATTTGTTAATGGTATCATATTGTTTAAGTGTCTCTTTTTTGCAACACACTGTATAAGAGGTATCTTACTGTGTAAGGGAAAATACTATTAGATTGTAATCTATCAGGAAGGCTTGATAAATACTTTCTGAGTATCCCCATGTCCCATCCTTTTGTTCGAACAAAACCATACTTAAATTTCATTCTGTAAATTAATATTTTCTATGTAATTTATGAGAAAAAAATACCCTCATTTGCTGAAAGGAAATAGTACTCTTCGAATGGGATTATATGCGACGATTAAAAGAACATAGGGTGCCTCTGTCGATAGCACAAAGTTTCTCTTTCACTACTCAAATATTATGGCCATACGACAGATGTATAAGAGCCGATTTAAAATAAAAATGGTGCCTCTGTCGAGAGGACATAGTTGCTCTATCACTCCTAGGAAATCTCGTGGCCATTCGACAAAGGTATAGGATGCCAGTTAAATATTTAATCCATTCAGAAAAATATTATAGATCCTTATTGGGTTAAATTTTATGATTTTCATAATTCATTAAAGGATGGGCCAATTACTTNTGTTAAATTTAGGCATACTATGATATCGTTTAATTTGTTAGAGATCACTGTGTATTAAACAATTGATCTTTGTTTAATTAATTCGTTATAAAATTATTTGGCTCCTCGTAACAAGTCTTCTCTTGTACACTTTCTTTGAAGTAATACTTGTGGAATTGTTAAATTCGTTTACTTGCCTGTGTTATAGAGTGGCTCTGTTTAAAAAAATTGTCTCACAGTATTTTGGCCCTCTATAAGAAATTTAATCACGCTTCTCTAAAGTACTATTATCTCGTTTATGTGGGTATCCATTTTATTTTGTAAATCTTTTTACTTCATCAACGTATATCGTACAGGTTATCAATATTTGTGTTCTTAAATGAAAGATTTACTTATGTTTTTGCTTGCGCAATTGATAATATTTTTGCAAGTATATACATTGATGATGGGTCCTTTTTTGTCTTGCGAGGGAACCCATGAGGTTAACAACACACCCACTTCCCTTCTATGTCTTATATTGGTGGCTTCGCAAGTTAGTGAGGATTCTCCTTATCAACATCGAAACCCAAGTTAAGTAATTTAATTCTTTACTTTGTTGCATATTTAGTAATTTCGTACATTAATAATTTAGTAAAAATAATTTATCTTCTTTTTATAGGTTTGGGAGGCACCCCATACAATTGGCGAAGCACTCAACCTATCCACAAAAAGGTATTTTGGTTCCATATTCTTCCACGAGTCCTTGCGAGAACTCGTGGACAATTTTATGTAGTGCATTTAAATTTTTGTTTTTATTAGATAGGGAGTCTTGATATTTGCAGAAGTCAACTTTAACTTTGAAATATTGATCATAATAAAGATTGATGCCAATTTTGTCAAAATACCTGTACTCTACTATATCATGTGTCTTTCTTTCATATTTGGCAAAACATATACTGGTACTAGTCTTCTTTTATTTGACATAACATCAGAAACGGTAAATTATTCTTGTTTATATATATATATATATATATATATATATATATATATATATATTCGTGTATATAACTATATTGTTAATAACATACTACCACAACCACTTTACATAGTGGCAACCATATCAACTAATATGGCTATACAATGATTTTAAACATATTTGTTTATAAATACAATAACAAAGATAAGGAAACAATTGTATAAATACTAAAATCATTAGCATAATACCAATTTTAAATACATAGCTAAAAATAGATATATGAAAAAGTTGATGCTGGGAAACAAATGGAAAATCCACGTTGCACCCAGCTATAAAATAGAACAACCATAGTCACTTGTTCTGATTGCCCCCTAGTGTGACCATGAGTCCATAAGGGTGAACTAAATTATCATCCTTAGTTATAGTCACCATCAAGAACCCAGAAAATGCTTTGACTCACACTAACAGTGCTCATAACAAAAAACTATTCTCAATTCCTCCATCATACTAAGCAACGTCATGCCTCCCACATATGTTGTATATATTCTTGTGCCTAGCTATTTCATTCTTTTCCCTCCTTGGGGAAATTCACTGCTTTACAAATACCTATTTTTTAGGGGATTCCATTGGTAAAATTCAACTTCTTCCACTTGTAAAAATAATCCTTGAGGTAACTAAAACCGATTCCCCACTCATGTAGTCATGGTCAGTTATTTTTAACCTAGTTGTTCCATTTCCTTTCCATCATTAATTTTATTAAAAGATTGTCTCATACATGTGTCCAATCAAAGAGGACAGTTGGGAAAGTCAAATATTTCCCAAAAAATCATGAAATAATTAATTACATAATCCAAAATTCCAAATTCATATTTTCCATAAATGGAAAATAATTTCCAAAAACAGAAATTCAGAATTCAACATAAAATATAATTTTCTAAAATTTGAGGATATTACGGAACATATATGTTTCTTTAACAATCCATCACGAATTTCATGAGTTCCTTAAAATACATAGGTTATCCTGAAGTTAACCATTACAATATTAAAAGGAATCTACACGACATCATATCAAAGAAACAATTACCGAGCCTAGTACACATATAAAAATTACACCGAGTAATTATGAACAATAGTTACAAAGAATCATTTACTGGATCTAGTACAGTGACTAAATTACAGAGAGTAATTACAAAGTTTGGTTACATAGGAGAATTACCAAGACTAACCACAGAGACAACGGTTGCTTTCTAAGGAGTGAAATGTGAACGTTTCCTCATAGAGTAAACAAGATTCTCTAACTTAGGGAAATCAAGAATCGAGTTAAGTAATTTAAGATACAATATAATAATTTAAAATAAGGAAATCTATCAATGTTTTCCATGCACAACAGATGGATCCGCTCACAAATGGAAAACAAAAATCTAAAGAAATAATTATAGAAGATAGTGAATGCATTTAAAATAAGCCAGACCCAATAGAGTTTCCTCACAGAACTAACAAAATCCTTATCATAGGGTAACTACACATAACATATGTTTATTTAACTTTGACAAGAACACGAACAATGTCGAGGGTGATGGTCCATTACAAGAGAAATAATAAGAGAACCCAGATAATGATATTGATGAGAAATCTAGAAGATTCGCTATCAAAGGAACTGGGTACTAATTTTCACCGTAACTTAAGAGGAAAAATGTTTATGTAGAGATTCACGCACAAAATAATACCTACAATACTTTTGTCCCATGCACAAAATCCCATTCCACAACTGATAGAGTCATTATTACGCTTATGTTCAGCTTAAGATGGGAGCGGTAAAAATCAAAACGTGTAGTGATGTACAAGTGAGTTACACACAGTGGAATTTCTCTACAAGGGTTTTTCAAACTTCGAAAGAAATCAAAAAACATAAAAGATACCACTTAATTTTAACAAAGAAAAAAAAAACACAGTACGAAAAAATCTTTCGAAAACAAGGTATCAATGCTCAGTAGTTTACCTGTATTAATCAAAGAATGTCAATGTGTATAGCCACCATAGCTTGTGGTTTCCTTGAGGGGTTCTACATAGAAAATTGGTTACAAGAATAATGATTGAGGAAGAAATTTTTAGTGGAGGAGTGTAACGGGAGAATATTTTTTGAGAGATTATGGACCTCGAGCCCATCGCTCATAGTGGGAGGAATGATCGAGTATGTTTTCCAGACTAGCATGTGAAATCAGCGAAGTGGAGAGCCCACATTGGTTAGGTCCCTGCAACATCAGAACTGAAGTACATGGTAGGTAAATTGTTTTTATTAAGAGCGTGTGATACTTTTAATGTGATTAAAGAGTTGTCACTTCATAGACTTCTGACTTACAGGTTTTATTTCATTGTCCATTAATTCCTAAGGAGCCGTCGTAAGCCTTTCATTGTTGGGTAGCGTACTTAGGGTTTGTTAAGACATGGTGACACATATGTTGGAGTAATCTTAATATCTAGTGCAATTACCTTTAACATGAGATTCTATGATAGTGACCTAGACAAAGGAACCATATATGCTCCTTGTCTATTACATATCCTGGTTAAGACTATGTTTAAAGTAATATGAGTAGAATGTGTGTATATATATATATATGTGTGTGTGTGTGTGTGTAGATAATAAAAATTGTATAATCCATCGTGATGATTATGTTTATTCCTCCTTGGTTAGAAAACAAAATTAAATTATGGATCAATCTTTATGCATTATACAATAGAATAAAATGATATGGGTTATGGTTAAGGTTCTCCTTATAGTTTATGAATAAAATATTATGGAAAAAACTTGTATTGCAGTACAAGCATAAGGTAAGAATGTTATGAAAGGGTGTCATTACAATGAGAGTGATATGGATTATTTTTGGCACGAAATGAGAGCTCACAGAGATATGGCAAATATCCAATAATATAACAAAAAGTATCAGAGATGCAACCATAAACACAAATATATGGTAATACATGATTTCTATTAATGAAATAAATGTACAGAGACTATAAAAAATACAGAGTGAAAGACTCGCTAGATTGTGGAGGCTTATCTGTGAGAAGAGATGTGACGGCTGCGCTCATTCGCAAGAAGATGAATGAGGCTCCAAAGGCCTTTTTACAATAAACAAGAATGCCAAAAACCCTAGACATCCAAAAACCTAACCCTAGGAGATGAAGCGCCAAATTCATGTGGGCCCGGTCTGGGTAAGTTAATAAATCAACTTCTAGGGGTCGTAATTTTTTCTTACAATCTCCGTTTTAGACGTATGATAGCCCAATGGAAAGGGATCATTGAGAATATTCACTTTGCGGTCTCCATCATTCCTTCATGTATAATTGAGAAGCTCTATCCTGACAAACCTTCATTTAGGCCCTCAAAATGGTCTCGGAAGTTAAAACTGCTAAAAATAGTAAATTGTCAAAATTGTCAAAAAATTGTTTCGAGCTAGTTGGAAAAGGTGGTTGGCCACCGATATCCACCTAGACCAGAGAGTATTAATTTTATCTCTTTTAGATAATGGTATAAATAAAGTTTTCAAGTTGAAAAAAAAGAGTTGAGTCTAGTAATGAATGGTTGGAAACATTGGTCAGACTTATAATGTAATTGACAACAAGACTCATAGTTTGTCCCCCTCTATTAAATTTTTCTTTTTTTTAGCTAGTTTTTTGGTACATTACATTTACACAATAAATAAAATGCGAGTTACACAAAGTAATGGAATTTATGAAAATGTTTATTTTATTTATATACATCTGGAAATCAATAAGAGTCAATACTCTATAATAATTTTCAAAGGAATTAACTTGCATTCAATAGAGACTCTATATTATTTGTCAAAATAAATAACTCATAGATAAATAAGAGAAAATCGGGGCTCTTGTAGGAGTTAATGATTATGTTACATGTGAAAAAAAACAAAGGGAAATAATCTTCTACTCGCATGAAACCATAATCTGATTAAGAGACTCAAATTATAATTACAAGGAAGCATAACGACAAGAAATCATGCACCTTGATTATGTAAGAGAAATAATAATATATGTTATATATGAAGAAGTGATGGAAATATGTAGACTTGTAATGGAAGACAAACAATTGTCTAAGATTCTAAATTTTGAGAACTTGAATATGGTATAGAGTTAGTTCGCAACCATCAAACAGACAAAAAGGTAGTAATTCCCACATAGCTCAAATTAATCAGGGAATATTTCATAACGGAAATGGAATTTCAAACCTGTCGAGTCTAGTGTTTTTAATTCAATGAAGGTGATATAACGGATAATAGACATATCCCAACCATGTTTAACGAAGTAAGGAAATAAGGATTTGTATAGCTACAAAGTATTCGTAGAACCTCCATGATTGTACGAGATATACAGATAGTACCAAAATAAAAGGAAAATGGATGGTTCACCTAGATAAAACATTCGACGATAAGAATTAACATTTAAAACCATAATAATATTATCATTATATCTTTGTCAAACACGCGAGTAAAGGGCATTTACCCAAAGAAAATGCAGAAAACTATTTATGTAGGACTGTAAATACCCAAACTTATGTATAATGTTTGGACCTGACTGAGGTCTTCAGTTACTAACAGTCTGAAAAAAATAGTACATAGAGGAAACTTATATGTGGCTATACATATTATTCTAGCTCTATCTAAAAGAAACCTCTCTCAAAAGACAAAGAGGTATTATATGATACAAGAAGACAAAAAAAAAGTGTTCTTTAAGAAATGAAATTTCCAAGAGATTAGAGACGCGATTGGCATGCAGAGCATGGTCATACTAACTATCTATAAAGGTTAACAACGTAATATAAGCCATTCCTTAGCGGCCTCTTTTGGTGAAGAACCCCACGACTGAGATATTTGTAACCTCGGAGCCCGCGTGAACTCTTTTCTAACGCTCAAACTTAGAATGGAAACCTCTCCTAAATATATTGGTGAGGAAATCAGTTACAGAATCGATGAGAAAGGAAAATAAAACCAACGCAAGTCCTCTCTCGAGAACAGAGGATAAACTTGACATTTCGGAAAACCTCTACACAATTATT
>JASDQU010816931.1:8717-23940 GCA_032191745.1 Picea mariana | reverse complement strand
AAATACTTGCAATCTTTTATTTGAATATTATAGAAAAAATGACTTTCTTAAAGAGTTCATGTCGTGTGGAAAGAATTTCTACCATCATTAAAATGACATAATAAGAATTATTGAAGGAATAAGAAAAAATGTGACTAAGACTTACTTCATTGGAGCGACCATGGTTGATGAAAACTTATTAGGTTCAATAAAAGTTGTTGTAAAGAAAAAATTGTGGGGTCTTTTAGTTTAATTTTGAAGGTTTTCTAAATCGAAAAACATCTTAAGAATTTTAATCATAAATATTCATTGCAATTGTTAGTCTTCATTCTTTAGAATGACTCTCAAACTTTTCCCATTTTCCTGTCTTCTCATCT
Organism: Picea mariana; assembly: GCA_032191745.1. Lineage (NCBI taxonomy): Eukaryota > Viridiplantae > Streptophyta > Pinopsida > Pinales > Pinaceae > Picea > Picea mariana. The sequence continues at coordinate 23,584 of JASDQU010816931.1, read as the reverse complement.
ATTTCCATCTATTTCCACTTGTCTCTTTGTCTTCAACATCATTCTTATCTTCTTTCATAAACTTGTTTAGTTTTCTTTTCATTTATGGATCTCTTTAACTTCATAATATTATGATCTTTCAATTGGCTCTAATGGCATCCTAAGCTCATCAGTCTACCCCATTATTACTCATATCCTTGCATTATCCTCTTTCTTCATCCTACCTTTTCCTTTAGTTATCACACTCACATCTTTTTAATACTTTAGCGTTATGATTGTTCTTTAGTGAACACCCTTTTTAATGATGTGTAATTTTCCCTTTCAAACTACCTAATTTCTACCTATTTTCCCTACATTTAATATCTTATTATTATTCTAACACTTTACTAATAATTTTCCTTATGCTTATTTCTAAATTTCTAATTTCAACCATCTAATCTCACCCATTTTTAAAAACCCTATTAATTTACTTTTTTTAAAACTCTATTAATTTACATTTGTTAATTACCTAGAAGATTATTTAGAATAATTTGTTCATTACTAACGGTTACTTTTTTTCTTTAATACCTTAATTTTATTTTTATTTTTAATTTTTAATATTTATTTGTATTTTTAATATTTTTGTTTTTACTCATTCTTAATTAGATTGTTTTTATCTCCATTGTTAAACAATATAACTTTACCATTATTATTTACCTTTTCTCTTTCACCTAAATATTTTAGGTATCTCAAAAATCTATCCTAATTATAATTCATAAATTGCACAACCAACACCCAGCTCTCTCTATATATAATAATAAACTCTCCACTAAAAGATATCCACCAGCATAACAAACTTAACCTCCATAACATAATCAGAAGCCATGAAGTACGTGAAACTATTTTTTTTTCCATTGTTAAACCCTATAACTTCACCATTATTATTTACCTTCTCTCTTCCACCTAAATATTTTAGGTACCTCAAAAATCTATCTTAATTATAATTCATAAATTACACAACCAACACCCAACTCTCTCTATATATAATAATAAACTCTCCAGTAAAAAATATCCACATCATAACAAACCTAACTTCCATGACATAATAAAAGGCCATGAAGTACATGAGAAGTGCATGCAAAAATACCTTATAAATATATATATAAATAATAATAAACTCTCCTCCAATAAAAGATATCCACCATCATAACAAACCTAACTTCCATGACATAATAAGTGTCCATGAAGTACATGAGGAGTGCGTGCATAAATACCTTTATCTTCTTTCTTTAACCATCCTAGAAGTTACCTCGACCAGAGCATGTATGTCAAGTTTCATAAGGTTCTTTACAATGTATTAATCCAATGTCATAAGAGCAAACGAACGCCGGCCTTTGGCGTGGTCCGTCTTATTTCACTTTCTTCCTTGCTCGTCGGTAAGACGTTAGGTTTCTAAAATGCCTTTGGGCTTTGTTATTGTCATTGATTTTCGCATCACCTTCCTCGTTCATCTTCGATTTTCTCTTAACACGGTCATATATGAAAGAAATTGTGTTACTGGAGGTAGATAATTCAAACTTGAAATTGAAATCTCAATATGCAATATGGTTCATTTTTATATATTGAAAAACCAATGAAGAATATAAGGTTTCATATTTTTTATTCTTTTGAATAAAAAAGAGGGAAATAAAATAAAATGAATATAAGCATGCATCTACACTTGGAAATAATGGAGAAAGAGTCAGTTGTGTAGTTGAACTATACTTCACTTAATGTACATTCTAATTTTTGGTTGTTTGATGTAACCAACTAACTAGAGTCGTTTCTTATATAATGATGTAATGAGTCTTCATTGAATAATATAGATTGTGAGTGTAGTCTCACCGGTGTGTGTTGTTTTCTCATAATTCTAAGTTGGTATCAAAGCCGCGGAAGTGAGGAGCCGTAGAAGGAAGGTGCGGCAATTTCTAAAAGTCCGCAGGTCCTTCCCGTGGAAGGGTGTGGCGGTATACTAATCAAACTTTATGCACGTTTGAAAACCTAAAATTTCCACACTCTAGTTGTGTGTTACAGTGCGTAAATCCTTAAATATTTCCACACTCCGAGTGCTTAGTGAGGTGCGGAAACGTGTGTTATTTCCACACTCCAAGTGCATAGTGAGGTGCAGACTCACCACACTCTAATAGAAGTGTGAGGTGCGGAAATTGTGAGTTTCATGAAGCGTAAGTTTTCATTTTTTTTACTGCATGGTATTTTTGTTGCATGAGCTTTGAGCGCGAGGTTAAAGTGTGAGGTTATATTGGTGTCATGATTTAAATTGGTGAGTTAAATTTTTTCACTTTATAAATCGTGAAGGAGTTATTATAGAATGGCCTATGATTTAAAGTGAATGTGAAGTATAAATGTTTTATTAAGGGAATATTTTGTGAGGAATAAACTTTATAAAGTGGATATTAAAGTTTATTAAGGTGGATATAAGTGTGTATTAAAAAAAAAAAGTTTCTTTTTTTAAGAAATTTATATTTTTTTATGAATGGAGTGGTGTTAAGGTTTCTTTTTTAAGGATTTGTTATATTTATTTTAAGAAAGCTGAGAGCCGAGATAGAGACGGATCAATGGATCCGAAGGCAGAGCGATGAACTAAAACTTGACAAAAGTTTGATATTCTTGGTGATTCACCACGTTCAGGATTGAAGTGTGTTTGGTGATACAAGGATCTATTGTCTGATTGAATGGGAAAACACTTGCAGAGATGGTGAATCCTCTAGCAGAGACCTACCTCAACGAAGCCAACAAGTTAGATAACTCGAATTTCATTAACTGGAAATTCAACATGCAGACACTCATGGAAGGCTATGGTGTCTCGACCATTGCAAAGGGAACTGAAGTGAAACCAGATGCGGCTGTTGGTGCGACAGAATCACATATCTAAGACTGGGATAAGCATGAAAACAAGGCAAAGGTATTGTTGCACATGTCTGTTAAAGATAGCATAATTCCACATATTAGAGAAGATAACACTTCTACTGAAAGCTGGACAACACTTAAAGCATTATATGAAACTAGCAACACACATCACATTTTATTCCCGAAAACTAAATTGCTAGGCATTAAGATGGATGGAAATGAATCTGTTAGTTCATTTTTGGGTCGTATTAAAGAGGTGAAGACAATCCAGGAAATATAGGGGAAATTGTTCCCAACATTGATCTAGTCACTTTTACCTTAAATGGTATGCTAGAAGATTACCAAATGTCCATAACATGTCTCACAACAAGGGAGAAACCTCCTACTTTTGAAGAACTGACAGGTATTTTTCTACAAGAGGAAGAGAGGCATGTGAATCTGAAGCCTCAGAATAAAGATTCAACATTGTGGTCAAATAAGAGATCTGCGAGAGGGAGATCAGGAGAAAGAGGTAGAGGAGGCAGTTTATGGCAGAGAGCCAATTCATCACAGAGAAGACAATCTCCAAGGCCGAATCAAGATATGCAATCTGACAGGAATGAGTCAAAGAGCTTTTTTATTGTGGTTGACTTGAACATATTGCTAAATACTATCATAAGAAGTAGAGTGATGAAGCTAGGAATAAACCTAAAACACATTCAGGTCATTATGTAGAAAAATCTTCAAATCATGATTTCAGATTGTTTATTGCTAGTGATGATATCAATGAACCCCCGAACTTTGATTCATGGGATCTTAGGATGTTTGTGTCTAACGTTGCTTTATATGCTAAATGGATGATATTGATACCTGGTTTGTGCATTCCAGAGCATCAGTACATATGACTTGTAATAAGAACTTGTATGTTAATTTTAAAGAAACACAGAACGGTGCCAACATATATCTTGGAGATGACCGTGCTCATTAGATCAAGTTATATGGAGACATTCCTATGACATTTCCAAATGGTATTGTTCATGACATTCAAAATGTGGTGTATGTGCCAGGGATAAAGAAAAAATTGATCTTTGTGTTCACCATCACAGATCAGAACTTGAAGGTTGAATTCTTCAATAATTATTGCATAGTGAAGGATCTGTTGGACCAATTCAAAATTGTTGCAATGAGAATCAGAGTAGGAGGCCTATACAAACTTGATGTTACCAGCAAAGCACATCACACACTAACTTATGCATCTATGCCAACAAAGATTCTTTGGCATCAAAGGTATGGCCACATCAATTGTCTTGATTTATTTTTATTACAGAAAAATAATATGGTTGAAGGAATTCCCATGTTAAAGAATCATAATGTTGCCTCTGATGGATGTGCATTAGGAAATATACACAGAGATGAATTCCCCTCTAATCCTAATAGTAAAAAGAGAGATGTGTTAAATCTTGTCCATACTGATGTTTGCGGGCCTATGCAGACTAGGTCTTTAGGAGATGAATTTTACTTTATGTTATTTATTGATGATTGCATGAGACACACATGGGTTTATTTCCTTCGAATAAAAAGTAATGTTTTCAAGTACTTTAAGGAATTCAGAACCATGGTTGAAAAAAATACAGGAAAATCCATCAAAATCCTCTGTTCAGGTCAAGGGGGAGAGTTTAAATCAGAGGACTTCATCAAATATTGCAAAGATCATGTAATAGTACAGAAGTTTGCAGTGCCTCACACTCCATAGCGGAACAGAGTCGTTGAAAGGAAAAACAGAACTCTGGTAAAGTGTGGATGCAGTATGATGAAAGGTAAGAATCTCTCAAATGCATTTTGGTTTGAAGCCATAAACACTGCAGTTTATTTAAAGAATAGAATTCCAACAAGGCGTCTTGATAATGTTAATCCTTTCGAAGCCTTGTATGGTTCCAAACCTGCAGTTCATAATTTGAAAGTATTTGCGTGTAAGGATTTTGCTCATATTCCAAAGCAGAATAGAAAGAAAATGGATGTTAAATCCATTAAATGTATTTTCAGTGGGTTATTTTCTGAATTCAATGCATATAAATGGTTTGATCCTTCTACTCACAAAGTATTTGCGAGTAGAGATGTAATTTTCCATGAGAAGGAAGAAAGAAATAATGACAACAACATTCATGAGGAATGGCATAAACTTCTTGATGAAGGAGTTAAGGAAGAGCAACAGTAGCCACCACAACAACAACCACAACCGAAGCAACAATAGCAGTAGCAACAAGAATGACTCAGTAATATGGACACTTCAACAAGTCATGGTTCACCTAGAGGCGAAGACAGATCTTCACAAAGTGGGGGGGAATATAATCAATTGAGAAGATCTTCACGACATGTTCAACTCCCTGAGAGGTATAGGGACTATGCCCTAATGAGTAGCATTTAAAATGTCATAGAACCCATGAGTTTTGATGAAGCCAATGAACATGATGAATGGAGAAATGCAATGGAGGAAGAATATGAATCTATAATGAAAAACAATACTTGAGAATTGACTGAATTGCCTAAACATAAGAAGCCTATTGGATGAAAATGGATATACAAACCCAAGTTTAAATCAAATGGTAGTGTAGATAAATATAAGGCTAGATTGGTTGCAAAGGGGTATTCACAAACATAAGGTATTGATTATGCTGAAACATTTGTACCAATAGCTAAATTGAATAATATCAGATTGTTAATTTCTTTAGCTACAAAATATCATTGGAAGCTGCACCAATTAGATGTTAAATCTGCATTTTTGAATGGTGAGTTAAAGGAGGAGGTTTACCTTACTCAAACTGAAGGGTTTGTGGAACATGGGAAAGAACACATAGTGTGTAAGTTAAGGAAAGCATTGTATGGAATAAAATAGGCACCTAGGCCATGGTATGAGAAGATAGACTCTTTCTTTATTCAAGAAGGTTTTATGAGGAGAAAAAGTGATCCAAATCTCTATACCAAATTTGATGAGCAAGGGTATATAGTATTGATTTGCTTATATGTTGATGATTTGATAATTATAGGAAATGCGGAGAAATTAATTGATGAAATCAAGGAGCAATTGTCACAAGTTTTTGAAATGAAAGATCTTGGTGAGTTACACTATTTCATAGGTCTTGAAGTTTGGAGATATGCAGGCTAAACTTTTGTTTGTCAGAGTAAGTATGTCGGAGAAGTACTTAAAAGATTCAAAATGGATCAGTGTAAATCTTCTATTGTTCCCATGTAGCAGAATGCGAAACTTTCTTGTGGTGATGGTTCGAAGGAAGTGAATGCCACAATGCATAGACAGATGGTGGGTAGTTTGAATTATTTCACCACAACCAGACCTGATATTGCATATTTTGTGACTGTGTTAAGTCAGTTTATGGCGAAACCTCTAGAAAGCCATTGGAATGCAACAAAGGAAGTACTTAGGTATCTAAAAGTAACACTTGATTATGGTATTAAATATACTTATGCATCTAATGTTGAGTTGACATGTTACTCAGATTTTGATTGGGCTGGAAATCTGAATGATCGAATATCAACCACTGGATATGCGTTTGGAATTGGATCCGGGATAGTTTCATGGGGCAGTAAAAAGTAGCCTATTGTATTTTTTTCTTCTACTGAAGCATAATATAAAGCCTTATGTGTAGAAACTTGTGAAGTTGTTTGGTTGAAAAGACTTCTTCAATATGTTGGAAAAGAACAAAAGGAACCTACAATGATTAAATGTGATAATCAAAGTTCAATCAATCTTGCAAAGAATCCATTTTTTCATGCAAGGATAAAGCATGTTGATGTTCAACTTCATTTTGTTAGAGAAAGGTTGCAGTCAAATGAAATAGCTCTTATGTATTTTAATACTAGTGAAAATGTTGTTGATATTTTCACTAAGCCTCTTGGAAATATTAAGTTTGAGTTGTTTACGGAGATGTTAGGTGTAGAATTCAATCCATTCTCCATTAAGGGGGAGACTTGGAAATAATGGAGAAAGAGCCAGTTGCAAGAGTCAGTGACATAGTTGAACTATAATTCACTTAATGTAGATTCTAGTTTTCTTTGGTTTGATGTAACCGACTAAGTAGAGTCATTTCCTATATAATGATGTAATCAGTCTTCGTTGAATAATATAGATTGTGAGCATAGTCTCACCCGTGTGTGTTGTTTTCTCATAATTATAAGTTCTACTACACCTTATTATTGATGGATGAAATGGAGTATAGTCCCATGTTTTGAATAGGTATCAGTCTCACTTATCATTAACAACACAACACTCATGTTTTTAGTAGAGAAATACAACCTGCTCTAATTTTTGTAATCTACGCAGGTAAGAAATCCAATATCTGGGGTACATGATGGAATATTGAGCTTCTGAGTGTTGTGTATTGGGTAAGCATCTAAACGCTCACCAAAATACTCTTATAGTAAAAGAGAGCTTCCATGACTTTACATATTTAGTAGCATAAGCATATTAATCAGAACAATTGCCAAATTTGATTGCTAAAGATCATAAATATTTTAAATGTTTTTGTGAATGATTTTGTCAAGAAGTGGATTCTACAATTCAGTATTAGAGTCCAATATTAGGTAGATGTGTCATTTTCTGCCTAAATTCAAGTGGAGTTGATACTTGTCACTTTTAAATAATAATAATAATAATAAATTGAGAAAGGGTTTGTATCTAGAGAGATTTGATCCCTCTCGAGTCATTGTAGAACCATAATTAAGATGGATCTATGCTGATATACTCCAACACCATAGAGGTTCTTCCAAGATTAATGTATAAGCCAAAGAGAACCTGCTTTCATGGCAATCTTAAGTACAGTGGTCCCTATTTTCACTATAATTTTTGAGCTTGTCATTCTTAATGTGTATTATCAAGTGGAAAGGTAACATGCAATCAAATAAATTAGAGATGTATTTCTCGACCATTCAGATAATCATTGGACAAAGCCTTGTATGTTACCATCTTTAAGAATTTCGAAAATTCCAAACATAAGTGAGAGGAAGCTCACAAAACTTAAATTGATGAGAGAAAACAATTATATATATAATTTAATAATAGATTAGATCACTCTCCTATATAAATGGATCTCAAACCACCTTCAACTCCAATCTTCCTACCAATGAAACAAACTCTAAACAATATTCTATTTTTAATTGATTGAAGGTGTTTCTTCATTATTCTAACAGTACTCTGGTGGGAGTCATTTTGATTATTGTGGGCCATTCACTTTGGGGTGGAGCAAATGATATCAGCATTTAAGATACCCAAGAAATTTGACATTAATATTTTTCTACTTTTCTAAAAGGAAGACAACACGGTTTGAAAATATTAAAAAGCCACACGAGAGCATTGCCAACTTTGAGGCACTGGCATTTCGGCTAAGCACAAGTTGTCACTAAAAATGTATCTTCAAAATTCGTATGAGAGGAGCATCACATAGTCTATGGGATGTTGAATTTTTGTATGTTTTGTTGCTTCAGAATCTCTGGTATCACTCGAAAAGCTTCCTTCTCATTTTTCTTTTCCTCCACACTTCTCTCTTAGTAAACATAACATCTGCCTAATTCCATCTTGATTAGGAACATGTTGTTTAAGACATAACATCTGGTTGATTCCCTTTTGATCATGAACATTCGGTTCGAAAAGAAAATAGAGAATTTACTTCCTTTTCCTCACACTTCTATCTCATTCAATTCCCTGTTGATCATGAATGAGCGGTGCAATTTAAGACTAAAATGGAGAATCTATGTCATTTTTTTCCACACATATCTCTCATTCAAATTGTTAGCACTAGGAGTCGCCTTCATATTGCATGGAAGGCCAGCCCAGTACCCATCAGGTTTATAAGTGAATGTAAAGGTGTTTAAAGGATCAAATGGAAAAGGACTCAAATGATAATTCTCTAACTTAGATAATAGGGAAAGCATGCACCAAAAATCAAGGTCTTGTCTAACTTCAATCAGTAGTTTGGGAGTAAGTATGAATAGAGCGAAAACTTGCATAGGAGAAGTGTAGGGACTACTGTAAACATCATGTCTACAAAATCCTAAAGAGGAAAGTTTGTTAACACAAGATCTTCTTGAACTGAGAAACTATGGTTGCTAAATAAACATCATGATAACATAATGATCAAACATCTATCACAACATCACCACAATCATTCATGTGAATCATTCAAAACATGAACATTTAGCATTAGAAGCAAATAAGTTGAAAGATAAGTTTATTTCTATGAGTCAAAATGTATTAAGTCCAGTACATCACTAGATCACAGTTACTTCATCAAAATATTATAGTCTAAGGGAGCCTTGCTCAACCATCCAAACCTACTAAAGAAATGTATCTATCTATTTATAACAAAAGGGAGGTAACAGATGGAGGTACAAGCTGACATCCTTCCCTTAAAAAACTCTAAACATTTATGTGATCTAACGACTTATCTAACCACCTATGCTATAAAAAAGGAAAATGTGGGTGACTAATCCAACCAAACTTCAAACTAATTTGATTCCCTTTTGCTGCACAACTCCTTGTTTTCCATGTGTCTTTCAAAACATGTGGTTGTCTTCATGATGCCAATTGTTGTTTCTACAACCTTCTCCAAAATCAATTTATCCAAAAGTTGCTAGCTTGGTTCTCCTAGATCCCCGATGTTTGTTGGCAGCTTCCCTGTGTAGCGAATCTGGGTAGCACACTACAAGGAGAAAAGGTAGTGCCTCTAAGTAGCGCCACTGTGCTGCATATATGTACAAATGTTTTCCCTCTGTGAAGTAGTTAGTAGCACCACTATGATGCATATATGTACAGACTCTACTCTCTGTGCAATATTAGGTATTGCAGTTAGGTAGTGCCACTATGTTGCGTCTGTATGGAAATTATGTTATCTGCCAAATATTAGGTAGCGCCCCTTACGATGTGTTTATGTGCGGGTTTAGGTAGCATTGCAAAAAATGCAGCATCCTCAATCTTGAACATGTGCAGAAACATTGGTGGTCTTTCATGATGACAAAACCATTTTAATTAGGTGCTTTGACTGTACAATAGGTAGTTCCCTTTACCACTAGGGAAGCTAGCACTTAGCAAAAACCCAAAACTTTCATAGTTAACGCTTAGAAGCCTGTATAGATGGCAGCGGGTATATTTGAATTTAGTTAACCCTTCCAAAAAGGAACCATCCTAAAAAATGGGGCTTCCCTTTTACAAGCTATTTTTTCATTTTTACACTTAACCTTACACTCTTTTTGGTAGAAAGAGGATCTTCAATTGACACAACAAACTTCTTGTTATTAGAATTGATAGGATCCATCAATGTAGTTGTGCTCTCATTAGTTGTTGGTTTGTCATCCTCAATGAAATCTTCAACCAACACCTATAAATTTCTTTGGGCTACCTCATCTCGAAAGTGCTTCAGCTCTGTTTTTAGCTTCATGTTCTAAGACTGAAAGCCTATGTTTTGTCTGTAATGATTCTTTAGTTGTCTATGAAGGGGCTGGGTCCTTCTTGCTGCAAACCTTGCCAAGTCAAGGGTGTGACTGTAGCCATCCATAAGCTTTGTCATCTTGGCTCTATCATACATGGCTTCCTTTTTCAATTGAGCCACCTCCTTTCTTGTATCTTTAAGTTGCTTGATAAGTCTCTTGAAGGTCTGACTACCAGGAGGAGTAGTTTTATGCACAGTCTCAAGAGGTTTTTTCTCAGTCTCCTCTTCCACCTACATGGGAAGTGTCTTTTCCACCTCATTAGGTTTCTTGGTGGCTTTGATCTTACCTTTCTTCCTCTGCACATGGGTTTCTTCATTTCTTATCACAGGCTCCTCAAAGTCTTTCATAGATATTTCAAATTTTCTCTCCAATTGTCTTTTAGTACATTTACCTTTCCCTTTATATACATAGGCTTCTTGTTTTTCTTCCATAGGATTTTCTATACATTTTCCCTTCTTCTTTTAAATAGGGGTTTCTGGTAAGGACTACTCTTTGAAAACCTCCTTAGGAATTGATGACCTTGTGAAAGGTATTTTACCCTTGATTTCGACTGCTAGAGAAGAAAAGGGAAAGAGAAGCCTCTTCCCTCTCTTGGATGTAACTTTGGTAGAAGAAGCCACCTATTCTAACCCTGGTGGAGGAGGTGGTGAAAAATCTATGTGTGGAGAAGGACAAACTTCCCCCTCAACTTCTATGACCTGCTTGTTGATCTCTGAAACTTGAACAGGGACTTTGCCCTTTCTCTTCCTATTGGTCCCTGCTTTAGTATCACTAGTGGGTGACAAAGGACTTGCCTTCTGTGATTGAGGAGTTGGTGCTAGATCCAACTTAAAATGAGAGGTAACAACAAAATTCTCCCATGAAATCTCTTTCTTACCCAATTCCTTGAAGACTATCATTTTGATTAATCCAGAGTGGAAAAGGCTAGAATCCACATCTTTAGATTTGGCTTGTATCTTTTTTGGCATATTACCTATACTCCTCAATAAGTAATAGGGAATATTCATCTCAACCTTACCAGTAAAATGTAGCAACAACATTATATGGTACTGGTACAATGTGTTAAATCTCCCTTCACAAGTAAAATATCTCAGTATGATCCTCAATAATATTTCAAATTGTTTAATCAATTGACTCCTTGGCATACTTTTGGACAAATCATTGGCTTGATATTTAGGTTTCAAAAGATCTTTTGCATAGGATGAACTGAAAGCCATGGCTTTGAACCACTTTTCACCTATAATGGGGATCCCTGTTGTTGTTGAGATAGAGGCTTTAGTCACCTAAAACTCCAAATCCCCAACCATGGTTTTCCTGCCATCAAACTATAATGCAAACTATCTTGCTACCTCTGGATGGCCTCTCTGCATGTTCTGACAGAAAGAGAGGCACCCTACTCTTTGAAAGACCTCTCTTTCCATGGGCTCTGTATAAAAAAGATGCATGTCCATCAGTTTTGTCCTAACCACCTTGCCACCTTTGTGTGTCTTCCTTGATTGAGTCTCCATGGCTCAGAATGAGATATTTTAAGAGGCTTAAGGGATGGCAATGACTGGGACAGCTTTGAATCGGGCTTCAAATATATAAGGCTGACCCTTTTAGACAGACTGATGCTAGTAAGCCAAGCTCGACTTTAGTAATTATACCCTTAGGCTTGTACAAATATTCTGGAGTATAAACAATGAGGGGCAATCTAAAATTGGCTCTTTGCAATGAGTAAAAAACTCTAAACTCCAATGATGAAAAGAAGCAAGGGAGGCAGAGACGGTTTAAGAAGCACCTCTGGGTAGCGCAATGCATACATAGAGGATAGGCTATTTACAGGCTTGTGATTTCAATGGCTAAGGCAGGAATCAATAAAATGATTTAGACACAGGCAATGAAGATACAGGTCTGAAAAAGAAAGAAGATAAGGCTATCATGAAAAGACGAGTCCCTTACGACTGTGCAAACTTGGAAAACCAAAACCCGAGTGCAAATTTCTTGTGAAAATTAGTATGCAGAGGGGGGAAAACGAGATACATGTGGAGTAGACACCTATTGGAATCTTCAATGAAATATCAGGATGAGATTGAAAAAACTTCGGCCCTCAAACCCACTTCAATATCAAACTTGGTTTCCTTGTTGTCACCTGATCACAACTTGTGAGTTTGCGTAGTGCATCATTGTTGAGCCTTTTAAAATTATAAACCATTACCAAGGCTCGCAAATGAAAGATATGGAAAGCATCTTTAACTAACTGTTGGGACTGAAAACAAGGGGCATTAAATCAATCATGGCAATCATGACTTGAGGTGTGAGTATGATGAACTAGATAGGCGCTACGAAACTGCATGATGAGTAGGCAATGTTTTCGATTCAAAAAAATGATTAGATAGGTAAGCGAGAACGATGAGGCATGCTTATGAGGTCATGTGTGAGGAGAGACGTGTATCACATCGGTCTAATCATGGAAGGGATCGACCTAGGGACAAGTCATGAAAGGGACCAAAAAATAAGCCATGAGCTAAAATGCTTCAAGGATCAAAAACCAATTTGAGGATCAAAATAGAGCTAAGACTCAAAACTTTAATCATGTAAGGGGTCCTACCAAACATAAACTAATAAAGGGATAAAACTTTAACAAAAAATTGAAATCTAAAACTTAAAAGGAATGAAAATGAAGAATCTACCACATACAGGTTATATGTTTGAGAATTTTATCAGTTCTATTGTTGAAGCAATGAGGTTAATCATTGTTTATTGTGTGTTTTATGTTGAGATATAATTATTTCTTTCCGTATATAGTATAATTAACTCGTCTATACAATAATTCATTAAGAATAATCTTAATTTTCTAATTATAAAAAATAATTATTTTAGTTATGAAGGTAATATTTCGTATTAAGGATTCAACTTAAAATATGTTTAATTGAGTAAATATATACTATACGTATAGTTAATTGATTTTTGACTTAAATAATTGTAAATAAGTAAATAGTTAGTCAGCATGCAAATATCTGGTTAATAAATCGAACATAAATTCCAACGTTTTATCAAAGCTTTTTAGACGAGCTCTCACTTACGATCCAAATAGATATTTGACTTATGAAAACTGGAATGCTTTAGATCTCTCCTTCCAAATCAGAGAAATCCACATGAGCATCGATATCACCATCAACAGACCGTCAATCTCAAGCAGATCAATTGCACTGTTTATTTTTAACTCGTGAGTAAGTAGATAAAAACAATATTTTGTTTAAATAAAAAAATTTATCTTAAAAAATTTAATATTCTTCTTATAGTTGTTTTGGAAATACCATGTGGACATTGTGCCTCTTTATCCCCAGATCTTCACCTTTTCTACACTAAGTTTATACCAGGCACTCTACACACAGAAATGGCTACATGGCTCTCTCACATAATGTGCATCACATACCTAATATGCCCACACTGCCACACACAAATTTAAAAGACTCCTAAATGGAATTTTCCATGTGACAACTATTTGTTGGCCAATTTCATAGTAGTGGAAACTCTCATCCGCAAACAATTTCCAACTGCAAATATTCACACAGCCGTATCGTCCTCAACATATTGTCGTCGGGTATTACAGAAAGTATACAGCTCACCAAAGTAGCGCATAGATCCTAATGCCCTGGATCTTTCAATTCATGTTGCAAATCGACGGTTGAAGCATCCATTTAGAGTGTGGAACATTTGATTCTGGATGACCAAGTTGAATTAAGGAAGGAAGTTTAAAAGTTAAAAGAAGCCAGGAAAGAACGAAAATGAGCAATAATTAGAAATCTCAAAGATATTGTTAGGGATAGAGACCAAAAGGATAATAATAAATAGGAATTTGGGACACTCGGGATTGTTTTTTGGAATTGTAGTGGTTTTCCATGGCGCAAAGGTGCTATGATAAGTTGGATCCCGAGTGATATTGATATTATTTGTCTAGCTGAAACTTGGGAGCATGAGGAGTCTAAGATCCCTAACATGGAAGGATTTGTCTTGTGGTCGGCATGGAACAAAAAATCCCACCTTGGAGGGATATGAGGCATAGCTTGTTATATTATAAAGAGCATTTCTCCTCACATTCAACATCATACAAAACATTCAACATCCCATAAAATCGGTGGGCCAATCCTTATCCCTCACATACACAAGATCTTCAATTTAGCAGTCAATGAGGGCTTCCCTAAACCTTGGATGCAAAGCCTCATTGTTCCTATTTTTAAAAATGGGGATAGAAACATTCCCTCTAATTATAGGACCATTATAATTAGCCCAATTTTAGCCAAGCTTTATGGAATTATTTTGGAAAAGAAGATTACCCTTTCGCTAGAAATTCACAGTAAAAGAGATAAAGGCCAGGCTTGGTTTAGGAGATATCATTCAACTATGGACCATCTTGTTACCTTTAGGATCATTGCAGAGGAGTTCTGCAATACTAAAACCAATCTTTTTTGTTGTTTTGTTGACTTTAGAAAAACTTTTGACATGGTTCCTAGGAAAAACCTTTGGAATAGGTTGGAAGAGAT
>JASDQU010816929.1:8423-19466 GCA_032191745.1 Picea mariana | reverse complement strand
TATATCCTTTCTCCCTGAAGGGTCTAGCTTGGACTTCTTCTCTTTAGGTACATGAAAATACACTGGGCACCCAAATATCTTGAAGTGTTCAATCTCAGTCTTCACTCCAGTGAAGATTTTTGGAGTTATGTTTTTTTTTTAATTCTGGTGAAGCCTCTGGTTCTGAACATATATTGTGTCATGCATGCTTCTGCCCATGGAATCATATAAAGATTTTGATCATGCATTATTGCATTGATTGTCTCCAGGATGGTTATATTCTTCCTCTTTCTCAAATATTTTTGACTCCCTCTAAGTCAAGAGACTCCCTTTGAAGGATAATGATCTTCCTTTGTTCTTAACCTATCTGGAACAAGAAAAAAAGAGGAACCAAAACAAGAATATATCCTAAAGGAGAATAATGAGTACATATCTAGAATCAAAACAATTAAGGATTGTTGTCACAACTACAACACATACTTGTAATGTAGCAAAATTTAGAAATATAGTTTAGAGGAATGACAATTACAATAATCAAACCTGGAGTCTTCACTTCGAGTGTGTTGTTCCTATGAATGCACTGAGATCCCTTTGGATCCAAGACTTCAGAAAAAGGTTCCTTCATCCTGCAATTACCCTCATGATAATGATATAAATAATATATATAAAAGTGCATACCTAAGGATGTTGATATGATTTCTCCAATGGAACATGGTTGATCTCTGTCCTCTGACATCTTCATGAAGGAGGTATGTCACAGTGACACCTTTTTGTATCACCCACAATAAGATTTCTTTTGAATTCTTGTCTTCCAAGAACGTGAAGTTGTTTGATCCATCAAGCTTATCTTCCATCATAGTTTGTGTTCATCATAATTTTAGATTATTCACAACCCTTTGTCAACTAGGCTAGAAAACCTAACGTCTAGGCTAGGCTAGACTAGCACTTTTAGGTTTTGTTGGACTTATGACTTCAACAATAGTCCGTTGAAATATAGGAGAACATTGGTGAGATTAAGAGCTCCTTCAATGAGTTGCAAAAACCCTAATACTGAAATTTATGTAGAAATTAGCGAAACCCTAGGGCCAAAATTTCAAAATGCTCATAATTTTGATCTGAAGCTTGCTAGAGGTGCGTTGAAGGAGGTCGTACACTCATATTCCCTTTTTAGCCCCAACTTCCAAGTGTCAAGTGTTGAAAACCTTCAGAAGAGCAGGTTGTACGGATTGTCTAGGAACCTTAGGAGTTTCGTACGGTTTGTGCAGAAGAGAGAGAGGATGGTTGAAAGTTGTTTGTGCAATGGGTTCTTCAAGACCTATGCTCTGATACCATGTTGATTTTTCAATAATCAAGGTTAAGCATGAATTTCATTCCATTTTTAGAATTTAACTTAACCATAACCAATAATGTTGCAGCAACCAAGATCACAAGATGAAGCACCATGCATAATAACACAAGAAGTATCCTAGGAAACCCTTCTCAACAAGGGAAGAAAACCCAGCCAAAATCCTTTGCTATATTCTTCAAGAGAAATGCCTTCACCAGAAATGAAACCTAGCACACAATAGGGTGCTCAAACCCTAGAAGACTAGCACCCAAGAGAGGTGCTCACTTTTCCCAAGAAGGTGTACTTGCTGAAATTTCCAAACTCACACAAAAGATATGATTCCTCAATGGGGAATTTACCTTTACTTATACTAAATTGAACCTATCAACATAAGTGTCTATTGGAACAACTGGGTCGACCTCTCTATGTCATAATATAATTAATATTGACCTGATTAATTATCTTTTACATTAATTAACAAGTACATTAAGGTGGGGTCGACCTATACCCTTTACATTACAATTAGGGTTACAGGCAAGTCTGAATCTTGAACAATAAAGCAAGGGATATCATACACCCACTAGTGCTCATCCATTAGGGGCACGTCCATATGGATTTCCATATCTCTAGATCACTGCATTACACAGAAGAACCACTTCTAGTGCTCAACCACTAGGATCACATTCACTTGTGCTCATCCACAGACATGTCCACTCAACATATCTTCTTTCCCACTACATTACACAAGAGAGTTATCTTGATTTTCTCATCAACTCTCTACTCAGGGGAGGCTAATACATCATCTTCATTTCTATTCTCATGATGATGCACCCAACACTTTGGGATTTCACACGTTCACCTTATGCTCAGCCACAGGCACATCTAACTCTGTAGATCTACTTTCTCATTGCGTTACACAGGAGAATCATCTGGAGTTCTTCTCAACTCTCTGTAAGGAGGAGGCCATCTCCACGTTCCAACTCTATCTCATATAGGAACCACACACCCCTCTCTGGGGATTTCTCTTAGGTTTGTAAGCTGGAGAATGTCTCAACAAAAGTGTCTATTAGCACAATAGGGCTAACCTCTCTATCTCATAATATAATTAATATTGACCAAATTAATTATCTTTTACATTAATTTACAATTACATTAAGGTGGGGCCGACTTGTACCCTTTACATTACAATTAGGGTTACAGGAAGGTATGACTCTTGAACAATATAGCAAGGGATCTCATACACCCACTAGTGCTTATCCACCAGGGGCACATCCATATAGATGTCCATATCTCTATATCACTGCATTACACAGAAGAACCACTTCTAGTGCTCAGCCACTAGGATCATGTTCACCTGTGCTCATCCATGGGCACATCCACTCAACAGATCTTCTTTCCCACTACATTACACATGAGAGTTATTTGGAGTTTATCATAAACTCTTTGCTCAGAGGAGGCTAATACATCATCTTCATTTATGTTCTCATGACAATGCACCCAACATTTTGGGATTTCACTTGTTCACCTTGTGATCAACCACAGGCACATCCAACTCTGCAGATCTCCTTTCTCACTGCGTTACACAAGAGAATCATCTAGAGTTCTTCTCAACTCTCTGTAAGGAGGATGCCATCTCCACATTCAATCTTTATCTCATATAGAAACCACACACCCCTCTCAGGGACTTTCTCCCAGGTTTGTAAGATGGAGAATGTCTCACGTAGTTACAATCATCAACATTTATGACATTAGTGTTCTATGTAAATTCTACAATTACTAACATTCATTCTCATATTTTTTGTAATCATGTAGTCAAAATCATTTATTAATACATATGTCTTATCAAATAACTAATATACAACTATCGTCCTCGAGGTGTAGGATAGTCAGTGACGGAGTGTGTTGTTAAGGCACTTCGTGATGTTAAAGTCATCGGTTCAAAACCTGAAAGGAGAAAAACTTTAGCCATGTTAAGGGTTGGTTTGGCTTAGGCCGAGTGCGATCCCCAGGTGATTTTGACGGCTTATATGCCCCTAAGTCGCGGTTTCTCAGCCACAGGCTAGTCTCGCGAGTCACTGATCCGAGATCTTTTCATCGAAGTGACTTATAGAGAATTGCATAAATGAGCATAAATTAAAGTGCACCATTAAAGAAGGAAAATATCAATAATGAAGATACATAAGCATCAAATCTGAACACAAAAAACTTGATAACGGAGTTCATCCCTGGTGGACTATGTCTCCGGGTCCTGCTCTCAAATGGGTAGGCCTTTTTATTAACTCAACAAAAGAATTTGGCAAAATACATAAGTATACCTCATTTTGAAATCAAGTTGCAGAAGTTTTGCTCAGATTAGAAAACAGACAACACCATTGAATTTGTGGCGTCGCATTACCCAAAAATGATTGTGTCCACGCTTCAATCTGACTCTGGCACTCCCAGGCCCAAGAGAAACTCTGTCTCAGTTTTTGTTCCCTGCAACCTATAATAAATGCCAATAAATGTCTCAAAAAATGTGTCGGCCGTACCCTCACGCGCCCCTCCTCTAGCATTGGGCGTATGTCCATTTTTAAATAAAAATTGTGAGCTTTGTAAATGACGGAGGTCATTGACCTATTGGTTAGTGGAGCATGTGTTAAGGTATGGATAGAGGGGGAGGTCTTGGGGTCGAGCCCGCGGGCCTCCCCTTTTTTCTTGTTCATTGTAACATATATATATTAATACACAAAGGATCCCCCAACTTTAGCAGCGGTTGTGATAGTTCTATTGGGCACCGGATTTGGCGAGGTTCCACCAGATTTGGTGGACCTGCCCCTATTTTTAGTTTTGGAATTTTGTTCTCGGGTTGCCATTTGGCATTTTCCCACTACCATGTGGCAGCGCATGATTGGGCCATGTGGCAGCCAACCATTGGGACACGTCAACCAACTATACAATCATCTGCCATGTCTATGTACGACCTTCCACATCAGCGTACGACTTGCCACATCACCGTATGGTCTGCCACGTGGATGTATGGACTACCACGTGGCACAGTTTTACTGGTCCACGAAAGGACCCAAAAATGCCAAATATGAGTGACACATGGCAGCCTCTGGTGTTGCCATGTCATGTTGATGTCAATATGACACATGTCACCTTCTGCATGTGCCACGTATGTTGTACAGATGCTGACATCATCCGTACTGATGATGACACCAACAATATGGATGTTGACTCATCCTCTGCTGATTGGGCTAGGTTAACCAAACTTTGACCGTGAAAATATTTCGATCTTTAACTCCGTTTGATGAACCGTTTGCATCATTGGTAATCTTGTGATGCGTTCTTCACAATGATGTCACTTTCACTAAGTTTTGAGAACTTTGAATTTTTGCCCTTTTTCTGCCTGCTGAGGCCATTTTGAGTTTCATAAGTTGCTTCTGCGAGTTCTGAGTTGTCCTTAGTCTTCTTTGGATCCTTTTTGGATCATGCCTTCCCACTAAGATCTTTTAGGACCACCAAAATATTTCATCAATCAATAGATAAGTGAGGGAAGAGTTCCCTCACCTTGTCCTTCTCAATCCACTTTGCCTTGCTTGGATGTGTTCCCTTTAAGCCTACTCAAAGATAATCAATGTCACCCCTGTGTGAAGTCGTTATCCTTCTGTCCAGGATGATATCTTCCTTTAACTCATCCAAGTACTCAGGAGAAAACTCATCAACTGATGGTATTGAAACTTCCTCATCCTGATCCATGATCATGGGAGGCTCAAAAAGTTTCAAGTTCTCTACATTTACAACTGAGTAAATATGCATATAAGGTGGAAGATCCAGACGAAAAGCATTGGTACCACTTTTCTCCAAAATAGTGAAGGGTCCATAATGAATGGGCTTGAGTTTCTTTCCTTCACCCTTCAATATCTCCTTGTTGATGTGAAGCCATACCTGGTCTCCACCCTAGAATTGATGATCAACACTGCGTTTGTCATGTCGAGATTTATATTGTGCTTGAATTTTCTCCAACTATTCCCTAACTGCTTGGTGTACCTGTTGGATCCTCTGGATGAACTTGCAGGCTCTGTCCTCATTTCTTTCTTCAATTGAATCAACATCTCTCCCATACATCAAGTCCAAAGGAACTTTAGGTAGGTATCCAAAACATGTCTCAAAAGGAGAACACTGAGTGGAGGAATGTAAAGCTTGGTTGTAAGCATGTTGTACATAGGGTATATGTTCATCCCATAACCCATAAATTGGGATGCTTGCTGCAGTAGCCTTGAAGCAAAAGTACCATTGTTTGGTTTACAACCTTTGTCTATCCGTCGGTCCGTGGATGGAAAGAAATGCTCCTCTTCAATTTGGTGTCCATCACTCTCCACATTCTTGTCCAAAAATCCCCAAGGAATCGAGTATCTCGATTCGAGATAATGGATGTCGGTAACCCAAAGTGAACCCAAACATACTGAAAGAAGAGATTAACAATCTGCTCAGTAGTGATTTTCTTTTTACATGGCATTAAGATACACATCTTGCTGAACTTATCCACTACAACATACAAATAGTCATGACCCCATTTCAACATTGGTAAACCCCCTAAAAAATCCATGGATATACATTCCCATGGATGGGATGGAACATGTAGTGGTGAGTATAGCCCCAATTTTCTATTAGTGGGTTTACAAGTAGAACACATCACACACCCCTTTACATATTTAGTTACAATTGCTTTCATTTGAGGCTAGTAAAAAAACCTATGTAAATGAGCCATAGTTTTTCCTACCCCAAAATGCCCAGACACAAGAGAAGTGTGAGCTTCTCATATTACATGGACTCATTCACTTGTAGGAATACATACCTTTCCAATATGGTAGAATAGTTTTCCCTACGGACAATAGTTCTCTACATGTGCACCATGGATTAGCTTCTCATATACTTCTTTAAAATCTTCATCAATGGCATATTGTTCCACATAGCTATCATGAGATAAAGAAGTATTCTTCAAAATAATAGAAGCAACAATAGGAGGTCTAGAAAGCATATCAACTACCTTGTTACTTGTACCCTTTTTGTACTTGATTACCAAATGAAATTGTTGTAGGAAACCCATCAATCTGTAGTGTCGATATTGTTGTAGTTTGGTTTGTGCTTGGAGATACTACAAGGGTTGGTGATCTATATGTATGATTGTTTCCTTCCTTAACAAGTAGTGTTTCCATTTCTTTATGATTTGAACTAATGCATACAACCCTTTATCATATGTAGGATAGTTAACAACAACTTGGTTAAAAGTTTCAGAGTGGTAACAGATAGGCTTCCGATATTGCATCAATACTGCACCCATGGTGTATCTGCTGACATCTGTCTCGATCTCAAAGGGTTGTTGAAGATTCAGCAGTGCTAATATTGGTGCGTTATTAATCTTTTCCTTCAAAGTGTCAAAATATTTTTGTTGCTTTCCTCCCCACTGAAAAGTGTTTTTCACACTGGTTAAGGCATGCAAAGAAGCTTCTATAAAGGAGAAGTTTGAAATGATCCTCCTCCAATATTGGACAGCACCTAAGAAGCTTTGTATCTCAATTACACTTTTGGGCTCAAGACAATTTACAATTACATCAATCTTCGAAGGATCAATTTTTAATTGTCCTCCTCCTACAATATGACCTAAGTACATAAGTGCAGTCTTACCAAATTCACATTTGGACAGTTTTACATACAACTTTTCCCTTTGAAAAGTATCCAATACTTGCTTAACACACCTCACATGTTCATCCCAAGTCCCACTAAAAATAAAAATGTCGTCTAAATATACAATCACAAAATCATCTAGAAAAGGCATGAATACATCATTCATCACACACATAAAAGTTGTCGGAGAATTACAAAGCCCAAACGACATAAATAACCACTCAAACAATCCATGTTTGGTTTTAAAGACAGTCTTCCATGCATCATGTTCTGTAACCCTAATCTGATGGTATCCACTGCACAAATCCAACTTAGTGAAATAAACAACATTCTTTAATTGATCAACTAAATCATCTATACGAGGAAGAGGGTATCGATTTTTCACCGTGATTTTATTTAAGGCCCGGTAATCGACACACATTTTCCATGTGCCATCTTTCTTTGACACCATCACGATCAAAGAACCACAAGGAGATGAGCTGGGATTGACGACCCCTTGATCCAATAAGCCCTGTACCTGCTTCTTGATCGATGTCATCTTTACAACTGACACCCTGTACATGCCCACATTAGGAAGAGGAGAATCCTACTGAAGATGTATTTCATGTTGGATTTCCCTCTTAGGAGGTAATCCATCTGGTTCCTGGAAAATATCATCCTACTTAGAAACAATATCAATTAATTTTTTCTTACGAGAAGGATCACATCCTTCGAAAGCGTCGAATGTTCTGACATCTTTCTCCCTTATGACCATGAGTAAATATCTCTTATTAGTGTTTATGAGTCTCTTCATTTGTCCTGCACTAACAAGTGTTGTGTTTACCCTCATGCTATGAGCTCTAACAATATATTCCACTCCCCCCTTAGTAAGGTGGTATTTGTTCTCATGACGAAAGAAGACTGCTTTTCTATCATAAAGATAAGGACTCCCCAACACTATACTAGATATATCAAGTGATACAACATCCAAATCCACTTCATCAATCAACTTTGAAGCAATAGAAAATCTGACCCTACATTGTTTGGTGACATTAATTTTTGCTTTATCACATACCCAACCAACAGGATAAGGCTTTGGACGTGGTTTCGTTTCAAGACCCATCTTTTTGACAAGTGCTTCATATATCAAGTTTACTTGGGAACCCAAATCAAACAATGTATCTATCTTAGTGTGTTTAGATACAACTCTTATGTGAAATAATTCATTCTTCTTCTGTTCATCATCATGAGATTCATTATTGGAATTTGAACTAGCATGAAGGGAATCTTTACCTTGTACTCCAAATGTTGTGATCTTTCCTTCGTCTTCTGAATCAGAACCAAGATCTTGTTGCATTGTAGCAACGGTTTTTGTCTTCCCCTTTCCATAGAACTGTTTCAGTCTCTTCTCTGGATGTAGTTTCCAACAGTGTTCATGATCATGACCACATTTATTGCAATGAGTGTAAGATGGCTTTTCTTATTCTTTCTTTACTGTGGCGGTCTTCTTGTCCTTCCTTTTAAACTTCTTAAATGGCTTATGTGGCAGATTGGAAGGTTTCTTTGTGGGATATTCTTGAACATGCTTTCCCATGTTCTCAAGGTGAGTGAATTGCACACAAACTTCGTCAAGACTGGTGGGGTTAAACAAGAGCAAAGTATGATGAATATAACTGTGAAGTGTGCCAATATACTTCATTAAAGTTTCATAAGAATCCAAAGGAATGTTTAATGCAAGAGATTTCTTCCTAAATTCTTCTGTGAAACTTTGTACAGTTTGACCTTTACTTTGTCTTAAAGTTTCCCATTCCATCATTGCTTTATGTAAATAACCCAATGGATAAAATTCCTTCCTTATCGCTGATTTAAATTCTGACCACGAGGAAAGAAGATTACCACACTTACTTTTTTCCTGAAGTTTTCTCTCCCACCATACGAGAGTGGTGCCTTCCAACCGAAGAGAAGCCAGTAGCACTTTAACTTCCTCTTCATCAATATGTTGAACACGACAATATACTTCACCCTATCGCATCCAATTATTTAGCTTTTCAGGATTAGCATCTCCATTAAACATAGGTAAAGCAAATTTTACATCAATATTTAATAATGGTTTCTTAAAAGAGGCTTTATGGCTAGAATGATGAGAATGATGAGGATGCTAAGAGGAAGAAGAACTAGAATTTGATGGCAAAGATGGAGGATCAAGAGGGTCTCCTCCAGCCCCTTGATTTACTAAAGCATCATCATCATCTTGTCCTTCCTTTTTCTTCCCTTCTTCATCCTCTTCTCGTAGTCTCCATACATTCGTTCGACCATTTCTGACATGTGATAAAAGACCATATGGAATTTTTTCTCTTGTTCATCATGCTTGTCCTCTTCTACAATTTTCTTCCTTCGGGATGCATGACCAACTTCGGGATTGAAAGTCTTAAGAGTTCCTTCACCCTGCTTATGCTTGGCCCTAGTAAGTATTCACACTCAAAATTTCAAGTCAAAAATGACTTCTCTAATACCAACATGATCCAGGATCTTTTCATCGAAGTGACTTATAAAGAATTGCATTAAATGAGCATAAATTAAAGTGGACCATTAATGAAGGAAAAGCTTAATAATGAAGAGACATAAGCATCAAATCTGAACACAAAAAACTTGATAACAGAGTTTGTCCTTGGTGGAATACGTCTCTGGGTCCTGCTCTCAAATGGGTAGGCCTTTTTATTAACTCAGCAAAAGAATTTGGAAAAATACATAAGTATACCTCAGTCTGAAATCAAGTTGCAAAAGTTTTTCTCAGATCATAAAACATACAACACCATTGAATTTGTGGCTTCGAATTACCCAAAAATGACTGTCTCCACGCTTCAATCCAACTCTGGCACTCCTAGGCCCAAGAGAAACTTTGTCTCAGTTTCTGTTCCCTACAACCTGCAATAAATGCCAAGAAATGCCTCGAAAAATGTGTCGGTCATACCCTCACACGCCCCTCCTCCAGCATTTGGCGGATGTCAATTTTTAAATAAAAATTGTGAGCTTTGTAAACGACAGAGTTCGTTGGACTTTTGGTTAGCGGAGCATGTGTTAAGGCATGGATAGAGGGGGACGTCCCGTGGTCGAGCCCGTGGACCTCCCCTTTTGGATTGTTTGTTGTAAGATATATATATTAATACACGGAGGATCCACCAACTTTAACAGTGGTCGTGATAGTTCTGTTGGGGGCCAGATTTGGCGAACACGCCCTTATTTTTATTTTTGGAATTTTGTTCTCAGGCTATCATTGGGCATTTTCCCACTGCCACGTGGTAGCCAACCATTGGGCCAGGTTAACCAATTGTACAATCACCTGCCACATTGGTGTACTACTTGGCACATCATTCTATGACCTGCCACGTTGGCGTATGACCTGCCACATCATCATACAACCTGCCATGTCACCATATGGTCTGCCACGTGGTTTTACGGACTGCCACTTGGCACATTTTTACTAGTCCACGAAATGACCTGAAAATGCCAAATACGACTGACACATGGCAGCCTCTGGTGCTGCCATGTCACCATGCTGACGTTATGCTGACATGTGCCATGTATGTTGTACAAATGTTGACGTCAACAGTACAGATGTTGACTCATCCCCTGTTGATTGGGCTAGGTTGACCAAACTTTGACCGTGAATATCTTTCGATCTATAGCTCTGTTTGACGAGCCATTTGCGTCGTTGGAAATCTTGCGATGCTCTCTTCGTGATGACGTCACTTTCACCGAGTTTTGATAAATTTGAATTTTTGCCATTTCTCTGTCTGTTGAGGCCATTATGAGCTTCTTGAGTTGCTTATGCGAGTTCTGAGCTATCCGTAGTATTCTTTGGATCCTTTTTGGATCAATCACGGACAAACTGGCAAACCAAAAAAAAAACTAATATGAGACTATCATTTGTCCTCCAATATTAATCCTAAGAGATCCTTAAATAAATGATGTTTTCCATATTCCGTTTGTGAGCCTATTTGATATTATAGGGCCCTTTGCATCATGAATAATCCATAAAGCATCAAATTTAAAGGCAAAGACATTAATTTTCACATGTGGGCTATATTATG
>JASDQU010816928.1:36148-53217 GCA_032191745.1 Picea mariana | reverse complement strand
TCATTATTATGCAGATTATGACTTGTCATTGAGGAGAAGAGGTGCATCTCAGGAGAGATAGTTCAGTGTATTCCAGGAGGAAGACACCAGTTGGATGATTTCGGTGTTGAAAGACACACCCTAGTCACTGGGAAGATTATCCAGGTCTTCCATCATTCTTCATTAATTCCGTAGTGCTCCCATATTCTGGGTATTATATTTTAGTTGCTTATTTTTATTCAGGCTAAGATCCTTTTGTCTTTTGATCTGGCTGAGTGTTTTTATTTAATTCAACCGCAGTTGCTTATTTGTATTCCAACTAAGATCCTTCGTCTATTGATCTAGTCAAGTATTGTCAATTTATTCAGCCACATTAGCGCCATTTTGTAATCCACAAAGATATCATAATACAAACTTTGCAGTCCTTTGTCACATTTATTATTTGTATGATCATTTATATGTTGTAAACCTTTGATCCTACACACACATTAGCAGTGTTTCCTAGACTAGCCAAGTCAGGAACATTATAGACACTTACTCATATGGCATCAGTCCTATGCAAATTTTAGACTTGGTTTAAGTTTTCCTTAAGTGATATTGGCTCTCTTTCCATCAGTCCTATGGAAGCTTTGTACTTACTTTGATATTTTTTGATGTGACATTGGCCCTTTTGTAGACAGTCCTTTAGAAGATATTCAGACTCAATTATCACTCCCATACACTCTGTCCCAATTGTCGACTATACCCCCCTGATGCTGACTACAAGTTGGTATCCATATTTTATTTTCCTAGGTTTCTTAGAGGTGACTGCGAGGGGCTTCCCATGGTACCTGAGGCATATTTTGTATCAAACTTTTCAGTACTACTTGACCATACCCATCAAAATGAGGGTACTTGCACCAAATAAGGTTGGTTAATGAAGGTTGGGGTAACTACTCACTTATTTTTTCATAGGTCACGGAACTTGATCAACCCGTGCCAGTATTTGGAAGGTCTGTTTCAAATTTTTCATTTCTTTGGAATCAGGACCTCATCCACCTGAGATGAAGTTTTCAAGAAGTTGTTTGTCTTCAATGTTTATCTTAGGAAATTTTAGTGGAGTATTTCTTTGTACAGTTGGAAGTAGGTTGTGTATGTATCACCACTTTTGTATCATTGATATAGTTTGGTCGACCAACCACTCCATTGGTCAGAAAGGACTTCTGGTCTTTCTCCTTAAAATGTGGAGCCACCTCATAGAAGGAATGGATTTTTATACCACTATTTCACCAAATTCATTGTGTGAGACTTTTTTAGACATGAAAAATCTCACAAGGGACGAACCTGTACATAATAATGTCATGGAAAAAAAATTTGAGGATACCAACCAAGGTAAGGTACCCCTTCCGACAAGTGTTCTTATAATTTTTCATTGTTTTGGAAACATTGGTGCCCCATTAATGGCCACTTTGAACATTATTGGGTTGAATGTTGGGATATCAATTTGGTTGTGGACCACTTTGAATACACCAAATTCTCTTGATGCTCCTCAGATAAGCACTTTGTTTCATGGAAATTGTATGTATGTTGATCCTTTACCTTCTTCATCCATGAATTATACTCCTCCTTCTCCCTCTTCTGGTGAAAGTCTAGCTACTAGTAACCATGAGTCTAAAAGCAATAAGAAGAGGAATATTAGGAAGAAGAAATCACCAAAAATTGTTATTCATGTTCGAGACTTGTTCCTGGTATCTGCAAGTCATTCTAGGGGAAAGAAACTAGTCGCTACAAGTCATGTTGGGAGTGACAATCTAGTCATTGTTAGTCATATTGGCATTATCCCTCCAACCTCTACTGGTCATGTTGGAATTATGTCAATAACCTCTACGAGTCATGTTGAAGACAAGAAACCAAACACTGCAACTCATGCTTGAGGAATGATTATATTTACTTCTATTCATAGTCGAAAAACGTCACCAACCTATGCAATTCAAGCTACGGGAAACCCACCAACCGCTGCAAGTCATGATGGGGGCATTGACACTATTAAGAAACCTAGATGTATAAGATGTAATACTAATTTCCCTTATAATATTTTCAAGGGATATCACCTTACACATTTGTGCCTTATTGTTGGTGTGCATTGGGCAGACCTAGGGTTCAACATTAAATCAACAAAAAAAACCTAAAGATACCAACCCTTTGGGAATCACCTGCAAGCAGGTTAAGTCTCACTCGAGGGATCTATGGGGACTGTAGGAACCAAGTTTCTACAATAATGGATGAATGGGAGACATTCATCATAACCATTATTCTTACCATTCATTCATTATACCATATGCATGCAAACATCAAATAAAATTTTCATACTAACCATTACATATGTGCCATAAACAGGACAAAAAAGAAACACATCACAAAACATCATACATCATAACACAAATACTTAATGTGGTTCACCCAAAACTAGGCTATGTCCATAATGATAGGGTTCTTACATTATCATTCAACTTTATTTCTTACAAAAGGTGTGCACTGCTTTCATACACGATATCTCAATTATAACCCAACATGTCCTCATCATTCACATATACAGTGCACACTTAAATCTCGATTGATATTCAACTTAGCTCATATTCGACTTACAGTTACTTCTTGAACCTCTAAACTGTATTCACTCAGCTCATAAGTTCATGACTCTTTCCCCTTCACTCTTAATCACTTTTCGACCCCAAAAACCCTTACATATTTATGCTTTTACAACAGGGTTTATCCCGTTACAAAGTGGATCAAAATTTCCAACTTCTTCTAACTAACTTCTACTTCCCGCATGCACTGACCCTTGAAAATGCACTAATTGTCTTCCTTTATTCTATATGCACTACTCCTTAGTTGACTTGTCAAGTAGTTTTATCCTATGTGATTCCCAAAATGGGTCCCAAAATGACCTGCTCCAACATGCCCCCAACAATCACATGTGTCTCATCCTGACCCACTTCGTTCTTATTTCTACGTCATCATGAACTTCTGGAATGTTTCTCTTATAGTCACCACATTTTCCTTTACTTTTGTTTCCTGCTGCAATATTTCCTCTGTTGCAGTATATGCGGTGAATGCTAAATTAAGGTGTCCTTCCTTAATAATAATCAATTCGAATAAGTGTGGAACTCCTTTTTAACTTTCTTCTTTAATCTAGGTAGATGGTTTTATTTTTTCTCAAGTATCATAAATGATGCAACACCCAGGTTCTTACTACGAAAAAAGTTATATTCCCTTGTTCTTTGTGTTGTTGTTGTTCTTCTTGACCATTCTTCGTTTCTTGTGTCTCGTTATGCATCATTTAACACCTCACTGTAATCTTGGTTTGTTCAGTCATGTTCTAGGAAGGTTTTTTAAACTTGGATCTGTTTCCTCCACTCTCGGGACTTCTTCCTACACCGATGTTGCTACCTGCTTACTGTGTTATTTATTTTGTTGTGATAAAACTTCTCCTATATTCAGTGGTTCCATTGTTCTTTTTAACTTGAATTTAACACACTCTTCTTTGTTTCTTGACATGCTTAGTTTTCTCTACGACACACTCGACCCCCTATGGCTCTCTCTATCTCGTTTATTTCTCGAACAACAATAACCTTTCCTTGTCAACCTTTCATCTTCTTTTATTATCTGTTTACAGCTACTTCTATTCTTCTTCGTGCCCAAATTTGTAATCTAATCTACTTACATTCTCCTTCAGTTTTTTCCCTACCTCTTCATTAACTTTTTATCCTTCAGTGGTTAATACGCTAGATTTTCCAGCCTATCAAAATCCTCTTGTCTTTTTTCATTTATGATTACGTTAATCCACTACCTCGCCGTCATGTTTACTTTTAAATTTTTTTCATGTGATGTATGTTATTTAATGATTTTCCCATCGTGTGCACATATCTTTGTCACAATTCACTCCTCCTTCCTTCACATAATTCCTTTCTCTTTCCTACATCAATTCGACATTTTTTGGTTTCTCTCCTTGATTAGTTTGAACAATACCTTATTCATAACTTCAACCTTTTGTATCTTGCCTCCAACTCTTTAATTTTTTTCTTCTTTTCTTTTTCTTTCTATAATACACTATAATACAAATCCTATGGCACACATACTGTGCACTCCAGCTAGTGCGTGGAAGCCCGACTATCCCTATACAGTTTCAGAAGACTATCATTAATCATTCCTTCAACAACTTCCCCATTCAACTTCTCCAACTGAACAACACCTTCTTCTATCGCAAATATGATCATATATGGATCCAACCAATGCATTTGAAAATTTCCACGGTGATGCAAAAACTTACTATCATACAACAGAATCAAGTCTCCCTTATGGAACTTCTTCTACTTGATATGTCTTTGATACCAAGACTTTTCACATGCTTTTTGAACTTGTTGATGGAAACCTACGACAAAATAGTCTTCCTCTATTTCCACTACCTCTGATAGTATTATTTCTACTGTGCATGATTATGTAAGTTCTATCAATGATGCAATGTGTAGAATTGACACATTGAAATCCATAAGCATGACTACTTATTTACCATATACTAATATGAATGGAGTCTATCTTGTCAACTTCTTACTTGTTGTCCTATATGCCCAAATAAGTGCATGAATATTCAAGGACCAATAATCTCATCTTACATTACAAACATTCGTCAATGCATGCTCTAGTATCTTATTGAATGCTTCTAATATTCCATTGGCCTAAGGATGATACAATGTACTCTTGTGATGATGAATATGGAACTCCTCTGTCAAATTTGTAATTGTCCTATTCAAAAAATGATTTCCCTGATCACTCATAAGTATTCTTGGGCATCAAAACCTTGTAACCACATTTTTAAACAAAAATCATGGGGTTTTATCCACACTGCAATCTCTCAATGGTTCTACTTCAGCCCATATGGTCAAGTAATCTGTTGCAGTAATTATGTATTTGGCTCTTGATTTATTTGTTGGTTGATTAATAGGTCCAACAAAAACAATGGCCCATTTATCAAAATCCTGTAATGTCACTTGTGGTACTAATGACATCTCATCCCTCCTAGAAGTATTCACAAGTCTTTGACAAACATCACAAGTATGACAAAATTCCTCAGCATCTTTATGAAGGGTAGGCCACCATAATCATGCAAGTAAAATATTATGAATTGTTGCCTTCCTTGCATAATGACCTCCTGCAAATCCTTCATGTGCCTCTGATAATATCATATGTCTTTCATGTTACAATACACAATGTCACAGAATATTCATGCCTAACTTGTACAAATTCTTTGTTATGAGTTGATAGTTTGTTGTCTTCACTACTAACTACTTCTTATGTGCAACCCTAAAGTATGGTGGGGATACTCCTGTACTCAAGAACTGAACTATGTATGAAAAATAATCATCGACCATATGGATTGGAAAGAAGCGCGCGTCTTGTAGTGTAACACCCAAGGTTTTGAGCCCCCATATTAAATAATGTATTGTTACACTGTTGAGAGGCCAGAGTTCCCAAACAATTATTAAAAGGCCAGTGTGCCGAAGAAATGTAATGTTTTGATCATTATTAATAATAAATACCTCATTGGTTGCTAGATGGACAAGGAAAAGAGTTATAGGGGGTTATAATTCCACAAGAGAGGGGTATTGAGGGGATAAGTGTTTATTTTATATTTATTCTCCTTTTTTATTAATGGAGAATATAAGTTACATGAGATTCTTGGGGGAAGGCCAAGAGGTTATTGATCCCCATGAATTATAGAAACTTGTCCCTGGTCTATTGGGGGGGTTCTCCCATTCGTTGATTCTGTCATTTGTTTGGGAATTTTCATTCGATCTCACTCCCATTCCCATCCTCATTCTTCCACAATTCATTTCACTCTTCCCTCACACATTCATTCACCCAATTGTTCATGTTTTCACACCTCTCATGAAGACTTCACTACATTCATTTTTCACTGCACTTGTCTTCCTCATTTGTGTTTGGCTTGGGAAAGGAAATCAAACTATTTAAGAACAACCACAATTTTGTATTCTATAGATATTGTTGGTGAAATACAACTGTGAATGAGGCCTATGTATTTGAGATGTTTTGGCATGTGCCCAACTTTTCTCACTGCTACAAGTCCTAAGAGTCCCAGCAGGGAGATTTTGGACCAGCTCCATAGGAGCCCTGGAAGGAGAAGGAATTCCTGAGGGATTATGTGGTAGAGAAGGGTGGGGTCCATTCTCTTGGGTTGTGCAGGCTGGGTAGAAGAGAGATGGGTACTTGGATTGTTGTGGGTGTTGGGAAGCCTATGAGAGATTTAGTGTTGACTGGTTTGGGAAGCCGAGTAACACTCTGGAACCATCCTTTTGGATTCATAGCCCTAGCTCAGGGGTGGAATTTATATTGAGACTTGGAACAATAGTATCTATGGTTAAGTGGAACGTCCTTGGTCTACAGCCAATCGGTTGTTCTCTTACATAAAATATAAGTGCTCTTTTTTATGGTATTATATACATGTGTATGAATTATTTCCTCTCTGTATTTATTTATCGTTGAATTCGATATGTTTAGAGTATGCATGCTTGTTGTGTATTGTTGTGCATGTTATATGCTTCATAGCTTGTATGTTTAGGATGAATCTAGATCAATGCATGTGAATCTTTCATGCATTTCCCTGTTAATGAAAGTTAGAGAAGGGGTCAAATTAGTCCAGGGGAGGGACATGTGGTTAGAATGCATGGCCTGTGGGTGGTTAGGTATGTTACAGTTTGGTATCATATCTGAGTTCCAATACCAAGCCTGGATGGGCCATGTAATCTGATATGGGATAAAAAATTTCATAGAGAAAATAAGTTGTAGAGTGCCAGAAGTCACTGAGAGTGCACCTTAACTATGCTTGAAAGCTCAGGAGGTTTAGCAGTTTGGGAAACCATGATGGTCATAGGATCTATTCGGGAAGGACCTAAATCCTTCACAATCATCAAATCTGGGAAAATATCACATAGGTTAAACCCTCAATTCCTTCATATTTCGCTTCTTCTACAGTTTTAAGTTCCTTGTCATAAACGAATCCTAAATCCCCAAAGCTAAGTCCTAGAGTGAGTCTATGACATAGATCACTGAGAGGAGTAGCGAGCCATTGGATTTGGCCAAGGATAGGTCTGGGCTGCTTGATCAATATTATATCAGGAGGTGAAGCAAAGTGGAGAAGATTAGACTCCAATCATCTTATTTGTGTGCGAGTGAATGTGAGCCATATATCTCATGAAAATTCATAGGTTCAACACTCTGGGAGAAGTGAGTCCTCAATATGCTAGGAGGGAAATATCCTGAAGTCCAAAACTTCAGAGTTAATTTGGAATGTTCATGTTTGATAACACGTGTCTTCATATCATCCTATTCGGGAATTTATTTTTCGGGGGATTTGTGGTGTAGTGTGGAGAAGTCTCCCAAAGTCCTAGAGTTTCGAAGTTTCGAAGTCTCAAAGTCATGAATCACTAGAATGATGTGGCCTACTAACCTCACCTAGGGTGATGTGGACACACTTGATGATTGCCACATGTCACCATGTTCCATGTTTTATCAATGATCATTCATGCCTGTTAGTATATGACACGTTTCATCGTCAGATAAGGCCATGAGTCTGTTCCTTATTTTTTTTCATGTAGAACCCCTTGGTGCTTAGTTACTAATGAAGACTCCAGGAGTTCACCAATTCAGCATTCGAAAGGAATGAAGTGTGATCAATTTGAAACCCCCAAATCTTCAAAGAGTGGATTAAATCCTCACCCTTGATTGGGAGAGGACATATGGAAGTAGATCCTATATTCAAAAGACTTGGAACTCTGGAGGATTCAAGGAATAAAAATTTTGGGTAGAGGCCTTTTAAAGGCCTGAAGGCTGGAGTCCATCCCAGCCATTGATTATAAAGGATGCGTGGCAATAGATCCTGTAGTCTGAGGAATTAACACTCTCAAGGGATTGAGAGTGTGGATAGTCTAAAACTCCCGAAGCTTAGAGTCTCAAATCTCCTATTGACCGTACATATAAACAATGAATGATGAATTTTGATCAGTACATCCACCAAGTATTAAAAAATTCATAATTTTGGAGATTAGAGGTGTGCACGTGCAAAGCTCATCGGAGCCCGAAATTTCAAAGTCACATAATACAAAAGTGACATGGCATGATGATTTCACCTAGGGTGATGTGGACCACTGTACGCATGCCATGTGTCCATATATTTCATGTGTTTGATAGGTCATTTATGCCAATGGAAATCTGACATGCACCAATAGTTGATTGTGTTAAGTTTTAAGCTATTATTAGAGTTCTTTGCATTTCACTAGATAACAATAACGTAAGATGGGATCACTGAGAAATACACAATCACAAGAGACACATAATTTATCCTGGGAAACCGTCATAGGGAATAAAACCCAACAAAACTTCCTTATTATAGATAGCCAATACAATGCCAAGAGATAACTCAAACAAATAAAAAAAGTCCTCTCCCAATAATGTGCCTTTGTCTCTCTCTCTCTTCTCCAACTGCAGCTCTAAAACTTGCTTCTCAATGAACAAGTGAGTGTGTGTGTAAGTGAGGTGCTAGCCTCCTTATTTATACAACTCTGGCATGTGTGGATAGAGGTGTCTCTTCACTGGCAGGGCCAACTTCTTCTTTTGGGTGGTTATAAGAACCTTTAATATATTATGGGGCCTCTTTAATATATTCTGGGGCCAACTTCGTATTCTGCCTATTACAATTATGTTTTGACCAATCTGAAAAAGGGGATTTGTTCTTTTACAATATCCAACATGATCAATCCGCAATAAGGGATTGATCTAATTAATAATACAACAATAATAATTTGAATACACTTTGCAGTTACATTATTTCAACACCCCCCCTTAACAAGAAAGGTATTCTACAACAACATCAGGAAAGAGAGAGGACAACATCATCAATAGCATCAGGTGGGTGAGATGACAGCATCATCAATATCATCTTGGAACACTGATTGGCGTATCTATAAATTATTGGAAGTTTTTCTCATTGGCAACATCGTCATTCTCAATGGAATGAAATCATCATCTGCATCAATATGGATTAGTATAAAACTAATACATCATCATCACAGCACGAGGTTAGTCACATCATCACAGCACGAGTTTGGCTCATCATCACAGCACGAGGCTCGCACAATACACAACAATTAAGCCAAAATAACAACACAACAATTAAGCTAGAAACACAATACTAGACAGGCGTTACTTCACAACAATTAAGATGGAAGCACAATACTAAGCTAGCATATCTCAACACAACAATTAAGCTAGAAATACAATAATAGACTGGCTTTACATCACAACAATTAAGCTAGAAGAACAATACTAGGCTGGCTTATCTCAACACAACAATTAAGCTAGAAACATAGTACTAAACTGGCTTTATGTCACAACAATTAAGATGGAAGAACAGTACTAGGATGGCATATCTCAACACAACAATTAAGCTGGAAACACAGTACTAGAATGGCTTTACATCACAACAATTAAGCTGGAAGCATAGTACTAGGCTGGCATATCTCAACACAACAATTAAGATGGAAGCACAGTACTAGGCTGGCATATCTCAACATAACAATTAAGCTAGAAACAGGGTACTAGACTGGCTTTACATCACAACAATTAAGTTGGAAGCACAGTACTAGGTTGGTATATCTCAACACAACAATTAAGTTGGAAACACAGTACTAGACTGGATTTACGTCACAACAATTAAGCTGGAAACATAGTACTAGACTGCCTTTACATCACAACAATTGAGCTGGAAGAATAGTACTAGGCTGGCATATCTCAACACAACAATTAAGATGGAAGCACAGTACTAGACTGGATTTACGTCACAAAAATTAAGCTGGAAGCATAGTACTAGGCTGGCATATCTCAACACAACACTACTCTCCCTTTCGAGGGAGGTCCTTTCAGACTATACCAATCTTATCTTGAAAGTGCTCGAACTTTACATGAGATAGAGGCTTGGTCAACACGACAACAACTTGTTCATCCATGCTAACATATTGGAGCTTTATGGATCCTCTCTGCACCATGTCACGGATGTAATGATATCTGATCTCTATGTGCTTTGACTTGTCATGAAATATAGGATTCTCTGTCATCTTTATACAGCTCTGGTTGTCACATAGGATCATGGTTCTTCTATAGCTAGGTCGAATAGACTAGTCAATAACTTACGAAGCCATATATCTTTG
Organism: Picea mariana; assembly: GCA_032191745.1. Lineage (NCBI taxonomy): Eukaryota > Viridiplantae > Streptophyta > Pinopsida > Pinales > Pinaceae > Picea > Picea mariana. The sequence goes on along the minus strand of JASDQU010816928.1, from coordinate 42,979 downwards.
CAGCTGGCAGAACATGCAGTAATGTATTTTTCTTCCACTATACTGAGAGCAATGTTGGATTGCTTCCTACTCTTCCATGAGATCATGGATGATCCCAAAATGAAACAACATCCTGAAGTTCTCTTCCTGTCAGATAAAATTTCATCCCAATATGAATTAGTGTACCCACTCAGTGTGAAATCATGATCTCCATCATAGCTGAGACCACAATCTAATGTACCCTTAAGGTATCTCATCACACATTTTGCAGCAACTAGGTGAACATGTCTAGGTTCTACCAGAAACTGACTCAAGGTGTTCATGAAAAAAAAATATATCTAGTCTAGTGTTTGTCAGGTACATCATCGATCAAATGATTTTTCTATATAGTGTGGCATCAATCAATTATGACGAAGTGTCAAACAATATCTTCAGCTTCATTTCCATGGGTGTATTCATGGAATTTCACTCCAACATGTTGAATCTCTTCAGGATTTCGACTACATACTTCCCTTGGTTAAGGAATATTCTCTTTGGGCTCTACCATACCTCAATACCTAAGAAATAATACATTAGTCCAAGGTCTTTCATCTTAAATTATGAAGTGAGATTCTTCTTACATTCGGTGATGATGTTTTCTTCTCTAGTTAAGAATAAGTCATCCACATATAGAAACAATATCACCAGATCATCGTTCATAACCTTGAAGTAGAGGTTAGAATCATCTTTACTCTTGGTAAATCCCAAGCTCATCAAAAAAATGTCTATCCCGCCATACCAAGCTCTAGGAGCTTGATTCAACCCATATAGAGCCTTCTTCAACTTGCAGACATGAGTCTTCCTATCTTCAACTTCAAATCCTTGAGGTTGTTATATATACACTTCTTCTTCGATGACATAGTTTAAGAAAGTTGTGTTTACATCCATCTGGTGCAACTTCCACTTCATCTTAGCTGCAAGGACTATGATGGTTCTAATCAAAGTGTATCTGGCTATGGATGGAATGTCTCTTCATAGTCAATGCCTTCCTTTTGAGAAAAGCCACAAGTGACAAATCTTGCTTTATACTTTTCAATACTTCCATCAACAACATGTTTTATTTTGAAGAGGAGCCATTTGGAAGATACCACATCTTTTATATTTAGTCCTGGAACTATTTCCCATACATCATTCTTTATTATGGATTGGTATTCTTCTGTCATGGCATCTACCCATTCGTTCTTCTGAATGGATTCTTCAAAGCAGGTAGGATCCTTCTCTAGGAGATCACACATCAAAGCCATATAACTGGAGACTAGCTTGTAAATGTGTTGACCTTCATAGAATAGATATAGCTAAACAATGATACACACATTTGCAGAGAGAATTGGAAAAAGAAGAAGAAGGAGAGAAAGAATGGAAAGAATTCTCATTAACCGTTGTGAATAATGAATAATTTACACATGATATACTTTGTATAACTCAATGAGTTTGAATTGAGGTGAACCATGTCTCCATAGTGGTGGTATAGAGTGATCTGGACACACACCAACAGTTACGGGAGTGAACTGCCACCTATTCTAGTCTCTCAGGTAGTTACGGGAGTGAACTACCACCTAGTTGAGTTAACTGGTCAACTAGTCTTCAGTTAACTGATTGAACAGAAAATAGTGAGGAGTTAACTCAAGGAATCAAGGCTAATGCTCCACTTTGGTGATGATACCAAGGAAAGGTCGAATTAGCATGGTGATGATCCCAATGTTGCATGGTGATGATCCCAATGCAACATCTAAACTCAATTCAACTAGTCAAACTGAAGTGTGAACTGAAAGGGAATATTCTCTAGGTGGAATATTCTCTCCCAAAGTATAAGAGACTGGATAATGACTAATTATGAATAATAAATAAATAAAAACCTTAGAAAAAAGAAATCCTAGGTGTTTGTGAAGTAACTCCAACACCCCCCCTGAACATCACTATGGTGAAAATTAAGATTGGGTCTCGACAACGAGGCCATGTTAGGTACCCAAGTGCAAAATATACACTTAAAATAAAGTGAGGAAAGAGGGAAAACCTCATGGGAAAACCCCCCCTCAAGGTACAATGTATCTAAAAAAAAAAGAACTACAGTTGCTAGGCAACTGTGTCCTTCACTCCAAGACGACCTCGTAGAGAATGGAATTTTTGCTCACTGAAGGTCTTGGTGAAAATATATGCCATCTGTTCTGATGAATAATAGAACTATAAGTCGATGATCCCCTCATGTACTAAGTCTCGGATGTAGTGCATGTGGATCTCAATGTGCTTCGTCCGCTACCTCTGAAATGGATCTCTGCAGAACTTCAGAGTGCTATGGTTGTCACACCAGATGACAATCAGCCAATGAAACTGAATTCCCAACTCAGTGAGAAAATGTTGTAGCCACATAGCCTGAATGGTTATGTTAACTACCTCTCTATACTCTACCTTGGTTGAAGATAGAGCAATGGCAGATTTCTTGTTTCTCGACCAACAAATAAGCGCGGAAACAAGACTGAGTGAGTAACCAGATGTGGACTTGCGATCAATGCTATCGCCATCCCAGTCAGAATTAGTAAAACCAATGAGATCTAATGTAGAGTCTGTTGCATAATGAATCCCAAAGGTGATGGTGCCCTGTACGTATCGAAGGATATGCTTTGCATCTTTCCAATGTAGCTCATGCAGCTCCTGCATGAACCTGGAACCTGTGCCAACTGCATATGAGAGGTTTGGTCTCGAGTGTATATACAGTGTGTTGTCAACCAATGGAGTCTCCCCTCCATCCTCAAGTTTGACTCCTGATAGGAAAGGAGTTCGAGCAGACTTGCAGACTGTCATGTGAAATCTCTCAAGCAGATCTCATGCATACTTGGATTGAGACAATTTGATGTCTAATGCATCTTGACTAATCTCAAGTCCAAGGAAGAAGTGTAGCGGGCCCATGTCCATCATCAAAAACTTGTCATGAAGAATATTCTTGACTGCAGAAATTGCTGAAGTCGAGAAACCAGTGATCAACAAATCATCGAAATACAGAACTAAAAGTAGAAGTGAATCAGCTGTCCTGAGCATGTATACATTCGTGTCTGATTTACAATGTACAAAGTTCTGAGACAACAGGTAGGAGTCCATCTTGGCATACCATGCCCTCAGAGCCTGCTTGAGGCCATAAGTGACTTCTTTAGTCGACAGACCAAAGATGAGTCATGCATAAATCCTTGGGGCTGCTACATATAGATCTCCTCAGAGAGATCACCATGAAGAAATGAATTTTTCATGTCCATCTGATGGGCTTCCCATCCCTTGGCTGCCACAATGGCAAGGGCCAATCAAATGGAATCCATATTCACTACTAGAGCGAAGGTCTCATCATAGTCAATACCATGAACCTACTGAAAGCCTTTGGTGACAAGCTTGGCTTTGTATCTGTTGAACTATCCATATGTTGCTCTCTTGGTCATATAAACCCATATACATCTAACAAGTTTCCTCCCATAAGGAATGGGAACCAGATCCCAAGTCTGGTTCTCGAGGAGGGAGTTGTAATCCTCCTACATGGTTGATTCCCAAAAGGGATTTCCAGTAGCCTCACCATAAGACTGTGGATCTGAAGACTGAATTAAGAAAAGATGTCTGGAAGGAAATGGTTCAATGGAGTGAGTGCAATGGGAGGATCCTCGAAATCATATTGAGTCCTCCTAGTATCGGTTGGATTACCAACGAGATCCCATGCATCCTGAAGAGTAGTCTATGCCCACTTGGGCCTCTACTCTAGCTCTGCAACTGCATCTGGATTCTCTGAATCTACATCTAACTATATTGACTCTGAATCTAAATCATCTAAGTCCTCTGAATCATAATTCTCATTTGAAGAAGAGTCAGCATGTGCATGCTCATCATCTCGGATAGGTGGAAGAGTGAAGGTGTATGCATTCCATTGTTGAGGTACATGCGAGACACTTTCCTCGAATTGGACACTACGCTCAATGATGAGTCAGTCCGAGGAAATATCAATAATCTGATATCCCTTCACATCGTCGGGGTATCCAACAAAAATGCACTTAGTGCTCTGTGGATCAAGTGCCTTCCTATTTTCAGAGGGAATCCAGGCCCATGCACATGAACCAAAAATGTGAAAGTGGCCCACTTCTGGTTTGAGGTCTTTCCAAGCCTTGTAGGTGGTCTTATCCTTGACATATCTATGAGGAGATCTGTTTTGGATGTATGTTGCATAGTTAAGTGCTTCGACCCATAGTCTCTGTGGTAGTGACTTTGCATGCAACATGCAAGATCCCATCTCCTTCAGAGATCTGTTTTTCCGCTCAGCAACTTCATTTTGCTACAGAGTGTAGGGAACTGTATGCTAGAACTGAATCCCTACCTCATGGAAAAGATTATGAATCTCATGATTCACATACTCTCCCCTGTTATTAGTTTGGAGGACTTTGATCTTCTTTCCAGACTATGTCTCAACCAAAGATTTGAAATCTTTGAGGTGTTGAAAGACCTTGAATTTTTGCCTGAGAAAGTAGATCCAAGTAAAACATGAGAAATCATCAACAAAAAAGAGAAAAAACCTCTCTTTTCTGATCGATGGATGTGGAAAAGGACCCATGAGGTCACTGTAGATCAGATCTAAAGGTGTGGAAGCTCGCTGAGACTTTCCTTTGACGAATTTCTCTTGAGGGTGTTTTCCAAGAGCACATCCCTCACATACTCCCTTGGAGAAATGGATGTCTAGTAGACCATCAACTAATATGTTCTTGCTAAGTTGTTGCATGTATCTGAAATTCAAATGTCCAAACCTTTCATGCCATATCCTACTACTTTCATCAGCATGAGTAAGCAGTAAAGAAGAATTAGGTTCAATGAATTCAAAAAATGTATACAATCTAGAATGATGATTTACCTCACCGATAGCAACCCTGGAGTTGGTTTTCATGTCATATATTTCCATGGAATTTGGTGTGAATACAACTTTCTTTCCGGTGCTATAATTCATCATCTGATACGTAGAGAGAAGGTTGATAGAAATCTTGGGAACATGCAGCACATTCTCGAAGATTTTGTTGGTGAGCTCAATCCTTCCTTTACTGGTGACTTCGACAGAAGAGTTGTCCCCCATAAGAATAGGAGGACATTTGCATGCATCCAAAGAAGAATAGACTGTGTTTGAGGCATCCATGTGATGTGATGCTTCTGAATCTACAATCCAAGCATTGGGAGAGGAGTTGATTGCAATCAAGGCATGGCTAGAATTTCCTTTCTTGGAATTCAGATCTTCTGGCTTCTTCTTCTTTGCACCCTCAGGGATGCGATCTCCAAGGTTGTTTTTCTGAAGTATATGAGACATCATATCTATCTATTTTTTCATGCATGCATATTTCAAATGGAATCCTTTGTGACAGTATGTGCATTTTTCTCCTTTTCGTCCCTTTTCTCCTTTGGATCTGGAGGCATCAGTGAAGGGTTTTGCGTACCCTTTCTTATTCGTATGTGCATGAGATTTCCACTTATCTTTATATTTAGATTTCTGATATTTGTGGCTGCCATCATGCATAGTGAGTGCATGCGCCCTTGGGACTTTGATTGCGCCCATGTTGATGAGCTTGGTTTGCTCTTGTGTCAGGAATTCGATAAAGTCCTCAAGAGAAGGCATCTTCTAGGTGGCTCTAGAGGTGAATCTAAAAATATGGAATGTAGATACGAATACTGATAATTCAAGACCAAGCTTGGAGATAATGGTGAGAACCATTTGTTTCTCCTCCTTCGATTTATCAACCCCACAAGCTTAGAGTTGCAACAGTAAATCATTGATTTTTGTAAAGAAATATTGGATATTCTCGAATCTTTTTGGATCCAANATCAAAGAGACCTTCCAAGATGGTCCAAGCTTCATTGGGAGTCTTACAGGAAGATATATGAAAAAGGAGATCGGGAGAAATAAGACTGCAAATTGTTCTGAGTGCCTCATCCATGCGATTTAAGTACTTGGATTTTTCTGTGGCTGATGTCGGCTCTGTATCTGTATTTATGGTTAATATATACAACCCTCTATATTGGATATGTATGCATATTTTCTCCTTCCATGAAAAATAGTTGTAAGGTGTAAGAATGAATTCTTTTTGGAATTCCATCTTTCCGCTATCTTCAATCTTTTGTACCAGCAAAACATTTTGGTGTAGCTTTTGCTTAGCAGTCCATAAGTTATGATACCACATAAATGTGTTGACCTACATATAATAGATCTAGATAAACAATGATACACACATTTGCAGAGAGAATTCGAAAAATAAGAAGAAGGAGAGAAAGAATGGAAAGAATTCTCATTAACCATTGTGAATAATGAATAATTTACACATGATATACTCTGTATAACTCAATGGTTCGACTTGTGGTGAATCAAGTCACCATATTGGTGGTATAGAGTGATATGGACACACACCAGCAATTACAGGAGTGAACTGCCACCTATTCTAGTCTCTCAGGCAGTTACGGGAGTGAACTACCGCCTAGTTGAGTTAACTAGTCAACTAGTCTTCAGTTAACTGACTGAACAGAAAGTAGTGACGAGTTAAATCAAGGAATCAAGGATAATGTGCCACTTTGGTGATGATACCAAGGAAAGGTCGAATTAGCATGGTGATGAACCCAATGTTGCATGGTGATGATCCCAATGCAACATCTAAACTCAACTCAACTAGTCAAACTGAAGTGTGAACTGAAAGGGAATATTCTCCAGGTGGAATATTCTCTCCTAAAATATAGGAGACTGGATAATGACTAATTATGACTAATAAACAAATAAAAACCTTAGGAAAAACAAATCCTAGGTGTGTGTGAAGTAAATCC
>JASDQU010816928.1:16093-34013 GCA_032191745.1 Picea mariana | reverse complement strand
ACTGAGAACATCTCTATTACAATAATATCCAAGATAGGGTTCTCATACCCTCGACTCCTATTTATACAAAAAAGAATCATCTAGAGGAAGATCCTTCTAGAAGCAAAATCTTCTATTAGGTCTTCTTACATCCACCTTATTCTATTTTATTGAAAGGCCTTATTAATATTGACCTTTATTACATCCGAATATATTGTTCTACCTATTTGCGGGTTAGGACCCTAACATTGATTTTGAGGGAAATGCTTTGGCAGAGCCTAGAAATGGGCTCTACCTTAAGAAGTATTACTCTTAGGTTCATCACCTGAGTGGCTTCTTGTATATATGTAAAGTATCTTATACATTTTTTGTCTTTTCTTGTCTTGTAGACGTGTAGTTATTTATGTATTATTTTTCACTATGGAAAACATCAAGTGAATCAGAGGTTTACTTTTGGTTTGTGGATGACGTTAGCCGACACACTTGGAGGCTTGCTTTCGCATCTTGGGTGATTTTCACACTTGGAAGCCAGTTGCTATCTTATGGAGGTATTTTTATAGGTGATACAAAAAATAATGTTGTCGAGTACAATATAGTGATATAATTGCTTCATGATGCTTTGTCACATGGCATTTCTCACCTCCAAGTTTACTTAGATGCTCAACTGGTTGTGTCCCAGTTAAATGGGGTTTACCATGTTTATGAGCCCACTCTGCATCGACGATTCCTTAGGTTATGTCTCTTAGAGCGATATTTTGACTACATTACATATATCCATGTTCCTAGCAGATTTACTCATTTAAAAAATACTCTAGCTAATGAAGTTTTAGATTGGCATGTTGCTCACATATAAAAGAAAATCACACACATACACATGTAAATACATTTGTAAAAATGTTATCCATAAAGAAAGAAATATGTATATATATATATATATATATATCCAAAAAATAGTGTTATGAGTAGAAAAGTGGGCATGAAAGCCTCAAAAGTCATCGATCTACATCATTAGGCTTACGCCCTCAAAAAATATGTATAGTATAGAAATTTCCCTCGGTATATCAATGGTCTGACACTATCTAAAGTTGAGGCCTATTGGCCCTACTATAATGAACGACGATGTTTGCAAGATGCTAAAACAACTAGACCCAAGTCTGAGGCACCCCTACTACATGTGGCTACATATTTGGGGGGAGATCCTCAATCTCGACCATGGGAATGACACGAGTGAGCATAGTGAGGTTTCGCTCCCCTCGTCATAAGACTCTGCCATCCCCTCCGGCCGGGGGTCCTCCCACAACTATTGGTCCTCCTATCGTTACAGTTCCTCCCTCTAGGAAAGGATGACATCAAGTCCTGACGAAGTCTGTCAGTCAAACATGACCCACATCTGTACATAATCGATTCACAAGTCAATACTCTACACACACATTATATATATATATATATGAAAATTAAAAATTTAATAAACTTTTAAAATATATGTTACCTATCTCACCACGCTTCTCGTTGGGAGGCATATGCATTTCTGGGTCTCTAATGGTTTGATCCATGCATAGGGGTAATCCTTGATCACCTGGATATGACATGCCCATCAGTCAAAAAATTTGTCAGTGAAGGCCTCTATAGTCCTCCCTCCACCCTGTTTAGGAAACAAAGTCACCCACCTTCTCACTATTTGGAAGGAGGATACATGCCCTCGTACTGTCTCTCTGGGAATGAGACTGAGCACCCTCTCAAATTAGAAGGAGCATAGAATGGTCCCAAACCTAAAGTTCTTTTTTGTAAGCCACCAACACTCTATGAGTTGTCTCTTCATGCATACAAGCATGCTGGTACTCTAGTCAAAAATATTTTTCTTCAAACACTGAATGGCACAATGCATATGTGTGCGTGAGGCCTAATGGATGTTGCAAATCAAATAATCCACTTGATAAGAAGTAGGATCACTCGTAAAGGGAGGCTTTTGATTCTGTGGATCAACACTTGAGAACCTACTTTCTCAGTTCCAGCCTCACAGTACATGATGATGTAATCCTCAATGTTAAGCGACCCCAGAGGAAAATTCCTCAAGTTGATTGGTTCCACTCTTCTCGAGAGGCTAGTTAAAAAGTATATTCCCTTTGTAGTTGGGGACAGTGATTGACCCTCCACCATAAATGCCTCTCGATAGGGATGCCAATACTCCATGAGAGCATTGAGAAACCTCGGTTTTTCCCTCATAAATGGAAATTGGAAGAGATTCCATAATCCACACTGTTTTAGTGCAGCGATTTCCACACGGTCCTCCTCGACCAATATGTCAATATCCTCATGCTCTGTCACCCTTCACTGAACATACATCCTATCACATGACAAAAGTGGAGAGGAGTTAATGTTTTCTTTTATATTTTCCAATGCAAAGGAGGGTGTATGTGGGTTGTTTACTACATAGTCGTGTATGTACATGGGATGTTTATTATTCTTCCCAAGTACATATGTGGGATGGCCTTCGATATCCCTCGTACACACAAGGCTGCCATTTTTACAAGAGCACGCCCCTCCCAAACTCAAATTTAACATACAAAGAAAGAATTGTAATGCAATAATAGGTAGTTTGTACTTGCTCCAGATAAAAGATTGTTTCGTTCACTGTAGCTCCCAGAATCCACTTTTTTCATGAAGGGTTTTTTTTACCTTTTGGTTAATTTCCAATTTGCATTGTTAAAAATGAGCTTCCCACCTCTATTTATAGATTTATTTGGCCCTTTTTGCCCCTTTTTGGTCCCCTTTGTCATTTTTCCTAGCTTGGTGGTTACTCAATTTTACTTCTAAGTTTTCTATTGGTCATTTTGGTACTTTTCTCCTTCCGTTTTGGTAATTTTTTGGATTGGCTGCATTTTTGACATCCTTCGGTAAAAGTCATTTTTCAACTTTTGAATATAATTTAGGATTTCATTCCCACTTTCTGCATCTCGTTGTATTTTCTTCTTTGCCATAATATCGACCCCACCAAATTGCAACACAAAACTTTCTATGATTCTTTAGAAGTGTCATAATTAGATGTTAGAGCCTACCTTTACATGGATGCCCTAGGTAGATCCTTTGCTACATTTTAAGCATCCATGCTATTAGTTTTGACTATAGTCTTGGGATTCCTTGTTAGTCTTGCCATGATTATATATTCAAGCCTCATTATTTTGCTTATCATCATTCTTTACCTTATCCTCAGGACTCCCTAATGAGCACTCTTTGTTTTCTTTCAAGCTCACTTTAAAATTTGAAAGAAACATCCAACGAGACTATATTTATTCTTTTTTATCTCATCTGGATTACTTGAGAAAAGTATCCCTCTAGAGTCTTCTTTAAGCCCTTTTCAGACTCTCTAAAAATGAAAATATTGTCGAATGATCTTGTTTCCCTTCACGCTCTCCAAAATCAAATTTGAAGGAACATTTTTTCGACGGTAGTTTACCCCTTTTTCGGTCTAGATGGATAATTTTATGAATAAAGGTATGCTCTAGGAATTTCGGTTTACTAGAAGAGTATTCTCATGAGTAATTTTACCCCTTTTTTGGGCCCAATGGACTAAATTTTCGAAAAAGGAACATTCAACCTGGTTTTGGTTTATCACCTTTTTTAGGCCTTGGAGATTACTTTCAAAAAAAGAATCCCCATGAAGTCCATAGTTAAGCTCTTTTCAGACTCCCTAAAATTGAAAATATCGTCAAGTGACCTTGTTCCTTCACACTCATTAAAGTGGTCCAAAAAAACATCTACTTGGCATGAGTTTAACCCTTTTTCCAGCTAGTAGATTATAWYAGAAAAAGGTAYKCCTCAGGAGATTCATCTCAMCAAGAGAGTTCTCCTCAGTTACTTTTRTACTTTTTCRTGCTAAGGAGACTAAACYCAGAAAAAGGTYGTGAGTCCATAGTTAAAATCTTTTYAGAMTCCTTAAAATTGAAAATATTTTTGAGTGATCTTATCTTTTTCACACTTGTTAAAATGGTTTTGAAAAGACATTTTTTCGGTGCAAGTTTAACCCTTTTTCGATCCTATTATACTAAATATGAAAAAGGTACTCCATGGAGTCTTTTTTTGTTTTTTTTCAGACTCTCTAAATGTGAAAAAACTATTGAGCTTACCTTCTCCAGGCTCGTAAAAAAATACATAGAAGGGGTCTCACTGTGTCATGCTTAATCGCATTCCAGGTCTCATCTTTGAGTCTTTGGTCTAATGCTAGCTCCATGTTGCTCTCAACTGAACCTTTGAAGCATTCCTTATATTCAAGCCTTGCAACACTTCTTTCCTCTTTGATCTGACACCTTGACCTATGAAGGATTTTTCCCGAGTGTATTTATCTTTTACATGTCTCCTTTCCTTGAGAATTAGTAGGTTCCTTGGAACCAGTTTGCTTGTGACGACGCTCATTATTCCTTTGTAATGTAGAATTCTTTTATTCTTTTTAAATCTCTTTTAAAATTGAAAATGACAAAAAAATCAAATATTCCAAAAAGAGGGGATGAGAAATATACATTCTTTTTTCAGTAGCAAAGGATATTTTGCCTTGAAAAAATCACATCCTTTCATTTTTTCATCAAGCATTGGGATTTAGTATGACCTTAGGAAGATATTCTTGCTACATAGAGTTGTGTCCTCCTTTGTTTGGTTACTCTTCCAAACATATGGAGAGTTTGCAGTGCCTCCTACATAATAGACTTATGTTAATGTCATGCTACCCGAGTCTGATCATCTTTCGTGATTTTTTCCAAGGGAATTTTTACATAACTTGAGTCGGCCTTTCTGCAGTTTGTCTCTTGAATTTCATGAGTTGGCCATCCCTAGATTCCAGTCAAGTCGAGATTTGAAATCGATGAAGTTCTTTGCCTGATCATCGAGATCCTCCAGTATTTTCTCGATGGATTGTCGAAGACCTCAAAGTAGTGAGTCTTACACTCCCATTGTAATCCTACCTAAGTTTTGAAGATCTTTAAGTTGTTTCTCAAGCTATAAAGACTTCATCTCCAACCACATGTGTCACTAGCTTCTTGAAGATGCATACTATACTTGTATATATAAGACTAATTTTGAGATGTATATCTCTTGTGTATTGCTTGTGGCTACACTTTATGTAGTTATATGACATGGATATGCAGTGTATTTGATTGGAAACCATTATTTAGGTCATCCCGAGCATTGGTATGCCCACCTTAGAGAGACAATTGTTGTTTTGCAGATGGCACCTCCTGAACTCTAGTATTGAGCTCACTCGATTTTGTGCATTCTCATTGGTGAAGATATTGTAATTTATTTTTGCCATCAGTTTCTCTTATGAACTCATACATTAGGGGGAATTTGTTATATCCCTAAAATTATATACTCATGCATACATGGAAATGGCCTTCTTACTTTCATAATTTTCCAATTCATTGTTGAGGAACTCTATTTAAAAAACCAATTTTTAGAGCATGTACGCACCCTGCCGCACTATTTCCCATGTACATATGGTTTTTTCATGCTAGAGAGCCTGCGTACATATTCCTGATGCACACTAAACAATCCGCATATACCTACAAAAGTTGCAAAAATTAAAACGTTGTAAGGAATTCAGTGGAATTTACAGGCTATTGGAGGTTTCTCAACCAATTCACCTACTATAGCCAGTCCCCCAACCAAATAACCATCCTTTTGTCATATAAAATGAGGGCTTGGGGTATCATTCCACAACCAAGCATTAGAACGGTGAAACTATGCCCAATTTCCCTTCCTTTCCTTGCCCAAACATTTGCAACCTTTTGTGAGTTATTACCTCAACATTCTCTTTTCAACCCCTTTTCTTCCATACAATCCATTCCCTTCCCTTGAGGTGATCAGTAGATTGTGATATGAGGCTTATTGAATATGCACTTGGAGTATTGTTAAGAGGATCCCAAACCAGGTTCACAGAGCATCATCCTGCAAGGATTGTAAGCTTCAATTTTTCATTAATGAATAAAAGAATCTCTTTTCCCTGTCCCAAATGATGATGTTTTATGTATTTTCTTTGATTTATACATAACAATTGATATCTAACCCTAATTTATGAATAGAAATGGGATGCGTGTAGCCTTGTTTTCCTAGTTTTGGATGCAGGTCATCTTTAAGAGGAGACTTGCAGCCTTGGGAGCTACAAAGCTTGAGGATATCATCACCAAATGTTGGATAAAAGGTACAGTTACTAATCTTCTCTTCAACTGCTTTATGTTCATCTATTTTGGTATGCTTGGGGTAGTGTAGAAAGTAGATTGACTTTTAGGGAGTCATTTTCTCTGTCTATACTTTAAACCATGGTAAATTTATAGGGGGATTTTCCCACTAGCACTAGCTCTATGTAATGGACATAGTATCCTATGGCGATACTAAACCTAAAAATATTGAGACATTGAATCAAATACTGTTCTTTTTTCAAGGGTGACATGATTTTTTCCAAACAAACAGATATAATCTTTCACCGTTCTTTTGACTTTTTTATTTTTTTGTCTTTTTCATTTTAAAAATCATTAAAAAGAATAAAACAATGTTATAGTACAATGGAGGAAACGAGTCTCATAGGCAATAAAACTAGTTCTAGAGTGCAAGGAAAATAGTTATTCTCATTGCAAGGAAGCATGTACAAGATAAGGACACTTAGGGCAATGTCTCCTACAGGGGTAAAAGGTATCGAGTCACAAAGGAATAGTATTTCAATATAGCATGTGATCGAGAATGCATATAAAAGTGGATATATAGCAACAAGTTGAAGCCGACATTAGGCCCAAAAATCACAAGCAGTCGGTATGAAACGCAGGTACAACTCAGCACATGAATGAGGGAGGCCCATGGGGTATTTTCTAAAAAATGATTAAGAAGAAGATATAAAGCTTCAATGCAAATTCATGGCGAGACTAAACAAGGCTCTCGAGCCTATGGAAGCATTTCAGTATGGGAGCCAATTTTCAAACAATGTTCTAATTAAGGCACCCATGAATGGTAGGCTTTACGAGTTGAATTAAAACACTTCTAAACAACAAAGAAGTTTCTTTGTTGCAATTTAGTGAGGTTGATCCTACGGTAAAATGAAAGAAGAAAATGATAATTCAAAAATGCATGAAGGGGAAAATCTAACCTATATCCCAATTTCAAGATCATTACCTATCAGAATATATCTACATGGAAGAAAATGTACAAAAAATAATTGTTTTCAAAGTCTTGTATATAAAACCAAAAAAACTCACCTAGAAGTTAGTAAGTCCAATTTAGAAACCTCTGATAAAAACAAGTGCTATCGGATATAGAACCTGAAAACAAGAAACCCTAAAAGAACAATATGTATATAGAAACACATAGCCTCACAACTTAAACATAGTAATTCTCTAGGTGGATCCCATTGCTAGGCTCAAGACAAAGGTTTCTTTGGTAAAAAACTGTAAATTTTCTAGTTCAGGAAAAGGGTGAGGATCCATAATCATAGTTTCAAGGATAGCCTCATTTGAAGGAAATTCAATATGCAAGAAATCGATACTCAATGACAAAAAAATACCATGGCTCTAGGTCTCATAAACAATAAAATCATACTCAAGAGGAAACACCAAATCAATCAATCCAAAAGGGGAAAGAAAATGCTTACATGCCCCTATTTGATACAACACGTAATCAATTGTCAAGACCTTGTATCAAGGAGGTAAACTTAAATGTAAATATCCTTTCTCAGAGGCAATTGAACGCGAAGGATATAACACCACATAACTCACTCGTGGAAGGGTAGAGTCCACTTGAACACTAGGAAAATGCAAAGGAGAAACCCGAGCTAAAGCCAAATAGGGATGGTGATTATCATATGAAATCTAATCAATAGTGATGATGCTCCCATTTTGAGGGAAATGAATCACACGAAAAAAAACATAGACACTGCAACATTCATAAAATAAACATAACCATTCCTAAGAAGCATATTGAAGTATAAAGGGCCCATCACCATTGACAAATCGACTAGGAAAATATTTCGACCAATCATGATAGGAAACCAAGGAATAAAACCCAAACATTCACTAGGTATTCTGTCAAAATCCAACAACTCACTTGTAGCTGACACAAGCTTGGGAGATCCCAATTTTTTCCAAGACGAGGATAAAATACTTGTAGATGATCCTTCATATACAGTAATTTGGTAAACACCTACTAAATTAACTTTAACAATTATATGGAAAGCTGGAGAAGAAGGAATACAAGACTGAACAAGATCGTTCCAATCAAAGGAAAACATCCTAGGACTTGGAGGGAGTGTACTAAAAAAGAGTGGATTTCCCCCTTGTTCAGAAGGTACTGAATTGTAAATGATAAAGACAGAGTTGAATGATGCATCACTCCTCGAAACAAGAGTGGGATCAACCAAATATTTCATCGGTGATACCACTTTGGTATACTCGTCACTCTCCAAGAGAAGAGTGGGATCAAATGAAGAACAATGAAGGGGAGAGATTCATGAACTTACGAGTTGAGAGAATATAGTTTTGAGGTTTGGGAAGTAACTTTAATTCAAATATGAGCTAATTTTAAGATCGGTACTTGAGAGTTAAGTGTGCACTATATGCATGAATAATAAGGGCATGTTGGGTTATAACTGAGATATCTTGTATGAGCGCAATGCACACCTTTTATAAGAAATGAATATGAGGGATAATATAAAAAGCCTACCATTGTGGACATAGCCTAGTTTGGGTGATTCACGTTAAATCTTTGTGTTATGATGTATGTTGTGTTGTGATGTGTTTCTTTTCTATCATGTTTATGAAACATATGTAATGGTTAGTATGAATATGTTAGCTGATGTTTCTGTGCATATGGTATAATGAATGAATGGTAAGCATAATGGTTATGATGAATGTCTCCCATCCATCCATGACTATGGAAAAGTGGTTCTTGCAATCCCCATATATACTTAGAATGAGAATTAACCTACTTTTGGGTGATGCTGAAAGGGTCAGTATCTTTAGGGTTTTGTTGGTATTTAATGTTGAACAATGGGTCTAAACACTGTGCACCAAAAATGGTTTCGTTGTTGGGACCAGGATATGTGACTGAGGGGAATGTGGAGACCTATTAAGGATGATATTGGACAATGTTTGGATAGGAAGGAGATTGCATTTGTTGTAGAACATAATAAGAATACATGAATCAATGTATAGAAATGACTAAAGAGGTATGTGTTTATATATTTGCATGAAATTTTCTTTGCTGATTTACTGAATATTTTAACATAGTAGATTCATAAATTAGTTGAACAGAATGGAATATTTTTCACTATTGTTATGAAAAATTGGACGGGTTAATTCGAAAAGTCAATACTATAAGTAACTGGGTATCACTTGCAATTGATTTCTGGTTGGGTAGTATATTGGGAGGTTACATTACTGAGTTTGATATAGATTGTACTCAGTCATATAGTGCTATTGAAAGGGAATTGTTTAAGGGTCCATGTGGAAGATACTTGAAGTCACTATCTACTTGGATTAATATGTTGTTGTGTGGTAAGGGAGTTATGAAGATGGAATCTGATTGTCCTAACAGCTAAGTGCCTTTGTGCATAAGGGGAATTGTGGGATGACCAAGGAATGGTATGAGTGTTGTAGGGAAGAATGAATGAGGAATAGATGGGATGATGATGTTGAGAGAAGAAGAAGGTGTGGCAGAAGAAGAGGTTGGGTTATTGCGCAGTGGAAATAGGTTTTGATATAGTAGGAAGAGGATTGCGGCTGATAGAGAGGAGAAACATAGTGAGTTTGAAGAAAGAGAAATTGACGTAATTCTCTATATCATACTATGTATTGAAAGTCATCTCAGTGCAGTAGAAGAAGATCCCACTCAGGCTAGAATCGATGTCAAACCCACAACCCCTTGTGAATCTCCAAGGTCTGAATAAACTTTTTCGATTGTAGTTAGTAAGGGAAGTAAGGATAACAGTTAGAACAATGGAAGTAGTATAGTAACCCAACTTCATATAGTATCATTGAGGAGTAATACCACACACAATAAAAAGGCAGGACTAGATCCCAGTTTAAGAATGCTTGTCTTTCACGGTGTAGGCTCATAAGATCTAGAACGACATTTGTTCATTTGTGAAACAATATGGACTGTGAAGAACATCTAGGATGATGATGTGAATATTGTGCGGTTGGAGATAATGTTCAGAGACCACATGTTTCTATGGTACATAAAATATTAGACTACTACACCTGTTGGAAAAACTAGAACATTAGCAGAGGTAAGAAAATATCTATTGAAAGAGTTCTAGAAACCTAAGTTTGAGTCAAAGTGCATTACATAACTGAGAGAGATCAAGAATATAGTGAATGAATCAATATGGGACTATGATCAAATATTCATGATATTAAGGATCAATTCGCATTCTAGATTCTAGATGAACAACATAGGGAGTGGTTTATTGCAGGATTGTTGCTACATATATGCTTCCCTCTAACGCACCAGAATATTGTGTCATAGTTTGAAGCCCTAGAAATCGCTATGAAATTGGAAGCATCCCTTATAAGAGAAAATGACATAGGGATGGCTCAAGTCCAGTTGCAGTTAGAAACCTTGACCATTTAGTTGTAGGAACTTATGAAAGGAAAAGAAAATCATGAGGAATTTTGGTGTGTCACATGTAGAAAATAAGGTCATCATAAGAATGAATGTCCATCTTTTCAACAATATTTGAATACATGAGCTATGAAACCATTAGAGGTATCGTTTGAAAGTTGAAATATGATGGGTCATCACCCTACTACTTGTCCATTATTGCAAAAATATTAGAGCATTGAAAGAAACTTGTTTCGTAATTGTTTTTAAGCTAGTAGGACATGGAGAGAAGGATTTGTGTGCCTTTGATCTGATGAGAGAGTGCACCATAGATTCATACATATTCCATGGATAAGAATCATACGGAGGATATCTGAAGTATAATACTGCAAGAAGTTATAATCAAGGAGGAAGAGGAGGATTTAGAGGTCATGGAAGAGGAGGATTCAATATAGGAAGATGACTAATTATATGTTATAACTGTAATCATCCTAGACATTTGGCATGAGATTTTCCAAACCCTTGCACGACATGCACATATTTATGAAAACTATATGATGCAACAGAGGATTTACCACAACTGATCGTAAAGTGGAAATAAAAGAGGAACCCAAATGTATAGATGATAGTAGAAGAGGTTAGGAAAGAGGCAAAACCTCTTCTATTGTTTGATCCTGGAAAAGAGAAAGAGACCTACAAGCAATAAAAAAAATAAGTGATAGGAGAAGAATGGATAACATCGAATTGAAAAATTCCACCTTTGTATCACAGCTCGCGAGTGTATGATATGCCTCCAGTTTATGACCATTCAGAAAGGAAAATTGAGAAGGTAAGTAGTTTGAAAAGTTTCTTAAGAATTTGTTTAGAACTAAAGAAGGATGGTTCTTCCTTAATTATGTTTCACATAATTATCAACCATTACACCTAAGAAATAGAGATTCTTATTGCACACCTAGTAGCTAAAAAGGTGCACTACAATAAAACAATGAATAGGGAGTTTTGACTTGATGTCTAAATAGGAGACTACGACATGGAAAATATTATTTTGGATCTAGGATATGATGTAAATGTCATTTCGGCATAGACTAGGGAAATGATGGGAAAGGTGAATTTGATATGGTTACCCATTAATTTGAGGTTATAAAATCATTATAAGATTTCTCCAATTGGAAGGATGACAGGGGTAAGATTTAGTATTGATGGAGTGCACAACTTAGTGGATTTTGAAGTAATCAAAATAGTGGATGGTAGTACCCTTTATCCAACGCTAATGGGACTTAATTAGTCCTTTGATAATAAAACTATTAATTATTTGAATAAGATACAGATGATATTTGAAGTAGAATACTTTAAGGTTATTGTGTCATTAGATCCTACTGAAGGAAAATGATATGTAGAACCAATAAAGGGAAAATAACTTGATAATTTGTATAATATGACTACGTGGACATATGATTATGTGAATCCTTTTGTGAATGATGTACTTATTTGGAGAAGTATCAACTCATGTCAAAAATATTCATAAGACTCTATGGATAATTGGTAGCATATATTGCATGAAGTGTCTACAAGGAAATGTGCTTGGATTACCTGCGCATTGTGATGGATTGGAACTGAGGTATGTGATCCTCTGAGGTATGATGGACTATCTAATGTAGATTATTTTATAAGATAATTTGAATTGCAAATACTATATCAACATATATTATTATCTTTAGATGTTGCACTGAAAGAGACCTCGACAAGATGGTGCGGTGTGCATAAAGATGGAGCAAGAGATTGGAAGCAGTCCAGAAGTCTATTACAAGTCAGGTTCGGGACAATGAATGAATGTGCCATGCAAAATTATACTGAATTAAGTTTCCATACAAACCATTTTACAAATTTTATTGCAGCGTGAAGTTAATTACCTAAGAAAGAATGGATGCATTTGTTTTTACATACCCTGGACATGATCCTGAAGAACTAGTACATAGAATTGGAAGTGGGCAGAGGAACAATAGATTGGGAAGAATTAGCTCAGAATTTGAAGGTAACTTTTAATTTTGAAGATGATGCTCCTTTGATTGAATCAACCTTGTAGGTTATCAAGAACAATATTTTTGCAATAGAAAACTTGATAGGATCAATACCGTTGTATAGTGCACCTAGATTTACTGCGACATATGAATAGATTTTGCATTGTTATTATGTTTCCGAAGAAGATTAAGAAGAGGAAGACCCAAGAAATGTGAAAATATCATAAAATAAATGAGAGCGCATAGTAGAGGGACCATATATTGAATCTGATGTGTATGAAAATCCAATGAAAACACATAAAGTGAATATTGGAACACAATATAATCCCAAGTTTGCAAATATAGGAGACTACCAAAGTGAGGAAATAGTTGAAAACATTACTAAATTACTGCGTGAATATTAGGACCTGTTTCTAACTACTTTTTCAAAGATAAAGGGGATCATTGGGGAGTTAGGAGAGATGAAGATTCCTTTGAAGCTAGAAGTTATGCCTATGAGAAAGAGACCCTACAGATTGAACCTAGTGTATAAGAAGTGTTGGAGTTACTTCACACACACCTAGGATTTATTTTTCCTAAGGTTTTTCCTATGTTTATTAGTTATTATTCAATTTCTTGTATTTTAGGAAGACTATTCTCTTCAGCGCACACTTCAATTTGATTAGTTAAGTGGAGTCTAGATACCACATTGGTATTATCAACATGTAATATTGGGATCATCACCAACTAATGTGTATTGCCCTTGGGATCATCACCACACTAGAACATTACTCATGATTCCTTGATATCCTCCTCACTTGACTCTATTTCAGTTAGTTAACTAAAGACTGATAGACTAGTTAACTTAGGTAGGTGGCAGTTCACTCTTATAATTCCCTGAGAGAGTAGACTAGGTGGAAATTTACTCCCATAACTACTGGTGTCTGTTCATATCACTCTATAACACCACTATGGCACATTGGATTCTCCTCCAGTGCACATTGGTTGAGTTATACAAGGTATATCATGTGTAAATGATCATTCATTCATTTGGTTAATGAGAATTCTTCCATTCTTTCTCTCATGCTTCTCTTTTCTTCTATTTTCTTTGCAACTATGTATGTCAATTCCAAGTTAGATATATTATATTCAGGTTCAACACATTTACATGGTATCAAAGCCAACAAAATTCTAGGGAAAAGACACACCAAATTATTTTTGTAGGTATCAAAGATTGAAGACAACAAAAAAATGGAATTTTCAAAAGAATTCATTCTTACACCTTACAATTTATTTGCATGGAATAAGAAGATGATAATTCATCTTCATAGTAGAGGATTTTACATGTTAACCATGAACACAGAGACAAAACCAACATCAGCCATAGAAAAATCCAAGTATCTAAATCGAATGGATGGAGCATTCATAACAATTTGCAGTCTCATTTCTCCTAAAATCCTCTTTCACATATCCTCCTGTAAAACCCCCAATGAGGCCTGGAACACCATGGAAGGGAATTTTGGAAAATATGATGAGATGAGGGGACACATGCTCGAGGTGTAATTTCTCACATTGGATACAAAAATCTTCGACAATATCCAATATTTCTTTACCAAATATACGGATTTGCTATCGCAACTCAAGGCTTGTGAGGTTAATAAATATAAGGAGGAGAAACAAATGGTTCTCATGATTCTCTCCAAAATTGGTGCAGAATACTCAGTGTTTGTATCCACATTTGATTTAGTTAGATTCTCCTCTAGAGACACCTGGAAGATGACATCTCTTGAGGACTTTATCGAGTCTCTGACACAAGAGCAGAACAAGCTCATCAACATGGGAAAAATCAAAGGAACGTGCACTTATTATGCTATATGATAGTGGTCATCAATATGATAACTCTAAATATAAATATAAAAGGAAAGAACATGAAAATCCTAAGAAGGAAGGGTACTCAAAACTCTTCAACTATGCCTTTAGATCCAAAGGGGAAAAGGGAAGAAAAGGGGAGAAATGAACTTACTTCCATAAAGGATTCCATCCAGAATCCACATGTATGCAAAAATTTATAGATATAATGACCCAAATATTTTATCAAAACAACGTTGGAGATCAAATCCCTGAGGGTAACAAGAATAAGAAGCCATAAAATCAAAATCCCAAGAAAGGCAATTCTACCCATGCTTTGATTGCCATCAACTCCTCTCCCAATGCTTGGTTCATAGATTCAGGTGAATCACACAACATGGGTGCCAAAAAATAAGTATATTCTTCATTGGATGGATGAAAAGGTCCACCTATTCTAATGGGGGACAACTCTCCAGTCAAGGTCACCGACAAAGGAATAATTGAACTCACAAACGAAAGCTTCGAGAATGTGCTTCACATTCCCAAACTTTTTGTCAATATTATCTCCATGTATTAGATGAATAAATCTGGCACCATAAACAGAGTCACATTCACACCTCATGCAGTGGATATATATGACATGCAAACCGATTACAAGGTTTCTACCGGTGAGGTAAATCATCAATCTAGACTCTACACTTTTTCTGAATTTATTGAATCAGATTCTGCATTACTGCTTACCCATGTTGATCAAAGAAATAGGATATGGCATGAAAGGTTCATGAATTTAAATTTTATATATATGCAACAAATTAGAAAGAAAGTAATGCTTGATGGTCTACCCGACATCCACTTCTCGAAAGGAATTTGTGAGGGATGTGTTCTTGTAAGACACCCTCAAGAGAAATTCGAAAAAGGAAAGACTCAGAATGATTCCTCTCCTTTAGATATAATCCATAGTGACCTCTTGGGCCCTTTTGCACATCCATGAATCAATAAAGAAAGGTACATGATCATTTTGTTTTATGATTTCTCATGATTCACATGGATTTTCTTTCTCAGGAAAAACTCAGAGGTATTTCAACACCTAATGGATTTCAAAGCCCTTGTTGAGACAAAGTCAAGAAATAAGATCAACGTCCTCCAAATAGATAACAAGGGAGATTATGTCAACCATGAGATACATAATCTATGTCATGAGGTAGGGATTCATTTGCAGTACATGGTTCCCTATACTTTGCAACAAAACAAAGTTGTGGAGAGGAAAACTAGATCTCTAAAAGAGATGGCATCTTGCATGCTAGATGCAAATTCAATTCCACAAAGATTATGGGCTGAAGCACTTAATTGTGAATCCTAAATAAAAAATAGATCTCCTAATAGATATGTCAAGGATAAGACCTCCTACGAGGCTTGGAGTGGCCTCAAACCAGAAGTGACCCACTTTCATATTTTGGTTCACGTGCATGGGCCCAGATTTCCTTTGAAAAGAAGAAGGCACTTGACCCACAAAGAACATAGTGTATCTTTGTTGGATACCTCAACCATGTGAAGGGATACATACTTATTGATATTTCCTCAGACCAGCTCATCATTGAGCGAAGTGTCCAATTTGAGGAAAATGTCTCGCATGTACCTCAACAATCGCATGCAAACATTTTTATTTTTCCACTTGTCAGAGATGATGAGCATGCACATGTCAACTCTTCTTCATATGATATTTCAGATTCAGAGGATTCATATGATCTAGATATAGAGTCAATATAGTTATATCCAGAGTCAATGCATCTATATGCAGATGCAGAGCCAGAGCAGAGGCCCAAGTGGGTCCAGACTACTCTTTAATATGTAGGTATCTTCTTGGTGATCCAACTAATACTAAGAGGACTTGTTCTGGTTTTGAGGAGCCTCCTCTTGCACTCACTCCCACTGAACCATTTCCACCCATGAATATTTTCTTGGTTTAGTCTTCAAATTCACATGCTTATGGCAAGGCTCCTGGAAATCCCTTTTGGGAATCCACCATGCAGTAGGGGTAAAAATCCCTCCTCGAGAAGCAGACTTGGGATCTATTTCCACTTGCTTCTGGAAGGAAACTTTTTAGGTGCATTTGGGTCTACAAGAACAAGAGCATAATAGATGGACAGATTAGAAGATACAAATCTAGGATAGTTTCCAAATGATTTCAGCAGGTCCATGGCATTCACTATGATGAGACCTTTGCTCCAGTAGAGAATATGGATTCCATACATTTGTCACTTTCCATTGTGGTATCCAAGTGATGGGAAGTCCATCATATGGATATGAAGAATGCATTTCTTCATGGAGACCTCTTTGAGAAGATCAATATGGAGTAGTCCCAGGGATTTATGTAGGATTCATATTTGGTATGTCGATTGAAGAAATCTATTTATGGCCTCAAGAAGGCTTCGAGGGAATGGTATTCCAAGATGGACTCCTACCTACTATCATAGAACTTTGTATGTTGTAAATCAAACCTGAATGATTACATGCTTGAGATGGTTGATTCACTTATACTCCTAGTTTTGTATGTTGATGATTTGTTGATCGTCGGTTGCTTGAATTCAATGATTACTACAATCAAGAGGATTCTAAATGATAGGTTCTTGATGATAGACATGAGTCTTCTACATTTCTTCCTTCAACTCGAGATCAGTTAAGATGTAGTAGGCATCAAACTGTATTAGGCCAAGTATGCACAAGATTTTCTTGAGAGATTTCACATGAGAGACTGCATGTTTGCCCCGAATCCTTTCCTTTTAGGAGTCAAAATTGATGATGGAAGGGGCACTCCAATGGTTGAAAACACACTGTACAAACAATAGGTGGGGAGCTTGTTGTATCTCACACACTCTAGACATGACTTCTCCTATGCATGGGAGAAGTCTCTAGGTTCATGTAGGAGCTACATGAGCTACAATGGAAGGCTGAAAAGTTTATCCTTCAATGCATATAGGGAACCATCACCTTTGGGATTCATTATGCAACAGACTCTAAATTAGACCTCATCGGGTTCACTGGTTCTGAATGGGATGGTAATAACATTGATCAGAAATCCACATCTGGTTACTCACTAAGTCTTTGTTTTGGACCTATCTATTAGTCGAGCAAGAAGCAAGATGTTATTTCTCTATCTTCAGCCGAGGCAGATAACAAAGGGGTATTTAACATAACCATTCAAGATATGTGGCTACAACATTTTCTCATTGAGTTGGGCATTGAGTTTCATTGACAGATCTTCATCTAGTGTGACAACTAGAGAATTTTGAAGTTTTGCATAGATCTAGTTGAGAGGCAGTGGATGAAGCACATCGAAATATACAAGCACTACATCCAAGACTTAGTACACGAGGGGATCATCGACTTGTAGTTTTGTCCTTTGAAAAAACAGACTAGAGACATCTTCACCAAGACCTTCACTGAGCATAAGTTCCATTCTCTGCAAAGTCCTCTTGAGTGAAGGACAGTTTCCTAACAACTGTCAATTCTTCTTTTTACATAAA
>JASDQU010816928.1:0-10036 GCA_032191745.1 Picea mariana | reverse complement strand
TTTTTTTTTTTTTTTTTTTGTCTTTTTCATTTTAAAAATCATTAAAAAGAATAAAAGAATGTTATAGTACAATGGAGGAAACAAGTCTCATAGGCAATAAAACTAGTTCCAGAGTGCAAGGAAAATAGTTATTCTCATTGCAAGGAAGCATGTACAAGATAAGGACACTTAGGGCAATGTCTCCTACAGGGGTAAAAGGTATCGAGTCACAAAGGAATAGTATTTCAATATAGCATGTGATCGAGAATTCATATAAAAGTGGATATATAGAAACAAGTTGAAGCCGACATTAGGCTTAAAAATCACAAGCAATCGGTATGAAATGCAAGTACAACTCAACACATGAATGAGGGAGCCCCATGGGGTATTTTCTAAAAAATGATTAAGAAGAAGATATGAAGCTTCAATGCAAAGTCATGGCAGGACTAAACAAGGCTCTCAAGCCTATGGAAGCATTTCAGTATGGGAGCCAATTTTCAAACAATGTTCTAATCAAGGCACCCATGAATGGTAGGCTTTCCCAGTTGAATTAAAACACTTCTAAACAACAAAGAAGGTTCTTTGTTGGAATTCAATGGGGTTGATCCTACGGTAAAATGAAAGAAGAAAATGATAATTCAAAAATGCATGAACGGGAAAATCTAACCTATATCCCAGTTTCAAGATCATTACCTATCAAAATAGATCTACATGGAAGAAAAAGTACAAAAAATAATTGTTTTCAAAGTCTTGTATATAAAACCAAAAACACTCACCTAGAAGCTAGAAAGTCCAATTTAGAAACCTCTAATAAAAACAAGTGCTATTGGATATAGAACCTGAAAACAGGAAAGCTTAAAAGAACAATATGTATATAGAAACACATAGCCTCATATCTTAAGCATAGTAATTCTCTAGGTAGATCCAATTACTAGGCTCAAGACAAAGGTTTCTTTAGTAAAAAACTGTAAATTTTCTAGTTCAGGAAAAGGGTGAGGATCCATAATCATAGTTTCAAGGATAGCCTCATTTTAAGGAAATTCAACATGCAAGAAACCTATACTCAATGACAAAAAAATACCATGGCTCTAGGTCTCATAAACAGTAATATCATACTCAAGAGGAAACACCAAATCACTCGATCCAAAAGGGGAAAGAAAATGCTTACATGCCCCTATTGGATACAACACATAATCAATTGTCAAGACCTTGTATCAAGGAGGTAAACTTAAATGTAAATATCCTTTCTCAGAGGCAATTGAACACGAACGATATAACACCACATAAATCACTCGTGGCATGGTAGAGTCCACTTGAACACTAGGAAAATGAAAAGGGGAAACCTGAGCTAAAGCCAAATAGGGATGGTGATTATCATATGAAATCTAATCAATAGTGATGATGCTCTCATTTTGAGGGAAATGAATCACACGAAAAAAAATGTAGACACTACAACATTCATAAAATAAACATAACCATTCCTAAGAAGCATATTGAAGTATAAAGGGCTCATCACCATTGACAAATTGACTAGGACAATATTTCGACCTAGCGTGATAGGAAACCGAGGAATAAAACCCAAACATTCACTAGGTATTCTGTCAAAATCCAACAACTCACTTGTAGCTGACACAAGCTTGGGAGATCCCAAGTTTTTCCAAGACAAGGAGGATAAAATACTTGTATATGGTCCTTCATATATAATAATTTGGTAAACACCTGCTAAATTAACTTTAACAATTATATGGAAAGCTGCAGAAGAAGGAATACAAGACTGAACAAGATCGTTGCAATCAAAGGAAAACATCCTACGTCTTGGAGGGAGTGTACTCGAAAAGAGTAGATTTCCCCCTTGTTCAGAAGGTACTGAACTGTAAATGATAAATACAGAGTTGAAAGATGCATCACTCCTCAAAACAAGAGTGGGATTAGTCAAATATTTCATCGGTGATACCACTTTGGTATACTCGTCACTCTCTAAGAGAAGAGTGGGATCAAACGAAGAACAATGAAGGGGAGAGATTCATGAACTTATGAGTTGAGAGAATATAGTTCTGAGGTTTGGGAAGTAACTTTAAGTCGAATATGAGCTAAGTTTAAGATCGATACTTGAGAGTTAAGTGTGCACTATATGCGTGAATAATAAGGGCATGTTGGGTTAAAACTGAGATATCTTGTATGAGTGCAATGCACACCTTTTATAAGAAATGAATATGAGGGATAATATAAAAATCCTACCATTGTGGACATAGCCCAGTTTGGGTGAATCATGTTAAATCTTTGTGTTATGATGTATGTTGTGTTGTGATGTGTTTCTTTTCTGTCATGTTTATGGCGCATATGTAATGGTTAGTATGAATATGTTATCTAATGTTTCTGTGCATATGGTATAATGAATGAATGGTAAGCATAATGGTTATGATGAATGTCTCCCATTCATCCATGACTATGGAAAAGTGGTTCTTGCAGTCCCCATATATATACCTAGAATGAGAATTAACCTACTTTTGGGTGATGCTGAAAGGGTCAGTATCTTTAGGGTTTTGTTGGTATTTAATGTTGAACAATGCGTCTAAACATTGTGTGCCAAAAATGGTTTCATTGTTGGGACTAGGATATGTGACTGAGGGGAATCTGGAGACCTACTAAGGATGATATTGGAGAATGTTTGGATAGGAAGGAGATTGCATTTGTTGTAGATCATAATAAGAATACATGAATCAATGTATAGAAATGACTAAAGAGGTATGCGTTTATATATTTGCATGAAATTTTCTTTGTTGATTTACTGAATATTTTAACATAGTAGATTCATAAATTAGTTGAACAGAATGGAATATTTTTCACTATTGTTATGAAAAATTGGACTCTTGAGTTAATTCGAAAAGTCAATACTATAAGTAACTGGGTATCACTTGCAATTGATTTCTGGTTGGGTAGTATATTGGGAGGTTACATTACTAAGTTTGATATAGATTGTACTCAGTCATATAGTGTTGTTGAAAGGGAATTGTTTAAGGGTCCATGTGGAATATACTTGAAGTCACTATCTACTTGGATTAATATGTTGTTGTGCGGTAAGGGAGTTATGAAGATGGAATCTGATTGTCCTAGCAGCTAAGTGCCTTTGTGCATAAGGGGAATTGTGGGATGACCAGGGAATGGTATGAGTGTTGTAGGGAAGAATGAATGAGGAACAGATGGGATGATGATGTTGAGAGAAGAAGAAGGTGTGGCAGAAGAAGAGGTTGGGTTATTGCGCAGTGGAAATAGGTTTTGATATAGTAGGAAGAGGATTGTGGCTGATAGAGAGGAGAAACATAGTGAGTTTGAAGAAAGAGAAATTGACGTAATTATCTATATCATATTGTGTACTAAAAGTCATCTCAGTGCGATAGAAGAAGATCCCACTCATGCTAGAATCAACGTCAAACCCACAACCCCTTGTGCATCTCCAAGGTCTGAATAAACTTTTTCGATTGTAGTTAGTAAGGGAAGTAAGGATAACAGTCAGAACAATGGAAGTAGTATAGTAACCCAACTTCATATAGTATCACTGAGGAGTAATACCATGCACAATAAAAAGGCAGGAGTAGATTCCAATTTAAGAATGCTTGTCTTTCACGGTGTAGGCTCATAAGATCTAGAGCGACATTTGTTCATTTGTGAAACAATATGGACTGTGAAGAATGCCCAGGATGATGATGTGAATATTGTGCAGTTGGAGACAATGTTTAGAGACCACACATTTCTATGGTACATAAAATATTAGACTACTACACCTATTGGAAACATAGAACATTAGCAGAGGTAAGAAAATATCTATTGAAAGAGTTCTAGAAACCTAAGTTTGAGTCAAAGTGCATTACAAAACTGAGAGAGATCAAGAAGATAGTGAATGAATCAATATGGGACTATGATCAAATATTCAAGATATTAAGGATCAATTCACATTCTAGATTCTAGATGAGCAACATAGGGAGTAGTTTATTGCAGGATTGTTGCTACATATATGCTTCCCTCTAACGCACCAGAATATTGCGTCACAGTTAGGAGCCCTAGAAATCGCTATGAAATTGGAAGCATCCCTTATAAGAGAAAATGACATAGGGATGGATCAAGTCCAGTCGCAGTTAGCAACCTTGACTATTTAGTTGTAGGAAGTTATGAAAGGAAAAGAAAATAATGAGGAATTTTGGTGTGTCACATGTAGAACATAAGGTCATCATAAGAATGAATGTCCATCTTTTCAACAATATTTGAATACATGAGCTATGAAACCATTAGGGGTATGGTGTGAAAGTTGAAATATGATGGGTCATCACCCTACTGCTTGTCCATTATTTCAAAAATATTAGAGCATTGAAAGAAACTTGTTTTGTAATTGTTTTTAAGCTAGTAGGACATGGAGAGAAGGATTTGTGTGCCTTTGATCTGATGAGAGAGTGCACCATAGATTCATACATAGTCCATGGATAAGAATCATAAGGAGGATATTTGAAGTATAATACTACAAGAAGTTATAATCAAGGAGGAAGAGGAGGATTCAGAGGTCATGGAAGAGGAGGATTCAATATAGGAAGATGACTAATTATATGTTATAACTGTAATCATCCTAGACATTTGGCATGAGATTTTCCAAACCCTTGCATGACATGCACATATTTCTGACAACTATACGATGCAACAGAGGATTTCCCACAATTGATCGTAAAGTGGCAATAAAAGAGGAACCCAAATGTATAGATGATAGTAGAAGAGGTCAGGAAAGAGGCAAAACCTCTTCTATTATTTGATCCTGGAAAAGAGAAAGAGACCTACAAGCAATAAAAAAAATAAGTGATGGGAGAAGAATGGATAACATTGAATTGAAGAATTCCACCTTTGTATCACAGCCCACGAGTGTATGATATGCCTCCAGTTTATGACCATCTAGAAAGGAAAATTGAGAAGGCAAGTAGTTTGAAAAGTTTCTTAAGAATTTGTTTAGAACTAAAGAAGGATGGTTCTTCCTTAATTATGTTTCACATAATTATCAACCATTACACCTAAGAAATAGAGATTCTTATCGCACACCTAGTAGCTAAAAAGGTGCACCACAATAAAACAATGAATAGGGAGTTCTGACTCAATGTCCAGGTAGGAGACTATGACATGGAAAATATTATTTTGGATCTAGGATATGATGTAAATTTCATTTCGGCATAGACTTGGGAAATGAT
This sequence comes from Picea mariana, assembly GCA_032191745.1. Lineage (NCBI taxonomy): Eukaryota > Viridiplantae > Streptophyta > Pinopsida > Pinales > Pinaceae > Picea > Picea mariana. The sequence continues at coordinate 4,835 of JASDQU010816928.1, read as the reverse complement.
GGGAAAGGTGAATTTGATATGGTTACCCATTAATTTGAGGTTATAAAATCATCATAAGATTTCTCCAATTGGAAGGATGACAGGGGTAAGATTTAGTATTGATGGGGTGCGCAACTTAGTGGATGGTAGTACCCTTTATCCAATGCTAATGGGACTTAATTAGTCCTTTGATAATAAAAGTATCAATTATTTGAATAAGATACATATGATGTTTGAAGTAGAATACTTTAAGGTTACTGTGTCATTAGATCCTACTGAAGGAAAACGATATGTAGAACCAATAAAGGGAAAATAACTTGATAATTTGTATAATATGACTACGCGGACATATTATTATGTGAATCCTTTTGTGAATGATGTACTTATTTGGAGAAGTATCAAATCATGTCAGAAATATTCATAAGACGCTATGGATAATTGGTAGCATATATTGCATGAAGTGTCTACAAGGAAATGTTCTTGGATTGCCTGCGCATTATGATGGATTGGAACTAAGGTATGTGATCCTCCGAGGTATGATGGACTATCCAATGTAGATTATTTTATAAGATAATTTGAATTGCAAATACTATATCAACATATATTATTAGCTTTAGATGTTGCACTAAAAAGAGACCTCAACAAGATGGTGCGATGTGCATAAAGATGGAACAAGAGATTGGAAGCAATCCATAAGTCTATTACAGGTCAGGTTCAGGACAATGAATGAATATACCATGCAAATTATACTGAATTAAGTTTCCATACAAACCATTTTACAAATTTTATTGCGGCGTGAAGTTAATTACCTAAGAAAGAATGGATGCATTTGCTTTTACATACCCTGGACATGATCCTGAAGAACTAGTACATAGAATTGGAAGTGGGCAGAGGAACAACATATTGGGAAGAATTAGCTCAGAATTTGAAGGTAACTTTTAATTTTGAAGATGATGCTCCTTTGATTGAATCAACCTTGTAGGTTATCAAGAACAATATTTTTGCAATAGAAGACTTGATAAGATCAATACCGTTGTATAGTGCACCTAGATTTACTGCGACATATGAACAAATTTTGCATTGTTATTATGTTTCTGAAGAAGACCAAGAAGAGAAGACCCAAGAAATGTGAAAATATCATAAAATAAATGAGAGCGCATAGTAGAGGGACCATATATTGAATCTGTCATGTATTAAAATCCAATGAAAACACATAAAGTGAATATTGGAACACAATATAATCCCAAGTTTGCAAATATAGGAGACTACCAAAGTGAGGAAATAGTTGAAAAAATTACTAACTTACTACGTGAATATTAGGACCTGTTTCTGACTACTTTTTCAATGATAAAGGGGATCGTTGGGGAGTTAGGAGAGATGAAGATTCCTTTGAAACTAGAAGTTATGCCTATGAGAAAGAGACCCTACAGATTGAACCTAGTGTATAAGAAGTGTTGGAGTTACTTCACACACACCTAGGATTTATTTTTCCTAAGGTTTTTCCTATGTTTATTAGTTATTATTCAATTTATTGTATTTTAGGAAGACTATTCTCTTCAGCGCACACTTCAGTTTGATTAGTTAAGTGGAGTCTAGATACCACATTGGTATTATCAACATGCAATATTGGGATCATCACCAACTAATGTGTATTGTCCTTGGGGTCATCACCACACTAGAACATTACTCATGATTCCTTGATATCCTCCTCACTTGACTCTATTTCAGTTAGTTAACTAAAGACTGATAGACTAGTTAACTTAGATAGGTGGCAGTTCACTCTTGTAATTCTCCGAGAGAGTAGACTAGGTGGAAATTTACTCCCGTAACTACTGGTGTGTGTTCATATCACTCTATACCACCACTATGGTGCATTGGATTCTCCTCCAATGCGCATTGGTTGAGTTATACAAATTATATCATGTGTAAATTATTTTTCATTCATTTGGTTAATGAGAATTCTTCCATCCTTTCTCTCATGCTTCTCTTTTCTTCTATTTTCTATGCAACTGTGTATGTCAATTCCAAGGTAGATATATTATATTTAGGTTCAACACATTTACATGGTATTAAAGCCAACAAAATTCTAGGGAAAATACACACCAAATTATTTTTGTAGGTATCGAAGATTCAAGACAACAGAAAAATGGAATTTTCAAAAGAATTCATTCTTACACCTTACAATTTATTTGCATGGAAGAAGAAGATGATAATTCATCTTCGAAGTAGAGGATTGTACATGTTATCCATGAACACAGAGACAGAACCAACATCATCCATAGAAAAATCAAAGTATCTAAATCGAATGGATGGAGCATTCATAACAATTTGCAGTCTCATTTCTCCTAAAATCCTCTTTCACATATCCTCCTGTAAAACCCCCAATGAAGCTTGGAACACCATGGAAGGGATTTTTGGAAAATATGATGAGATGAGGGGACACATTCTCAAGGTGTAATTTCTCACATTGGATACAAAAATCTTCAACAATATCTAATATTTCTTTACCAAATATACGGATTTGCTGTCGCAACTCAAGGCTTGTGAGGTTAATAAATATAAGGAGGAGAAACAAATGGTTCTAACAATTCTCTCCAAAATTGGTGCAAAATACTCAGTGTTTGTATCCACATTTCATTCAGTTAGATTCTCCTCTAGAGACACCTGGAAGATGACATCCCTTGAGGACTTTATCGAGTCTCTGACACAAGAGCAGAACAAGCTCATCAACATGGGAAAAATCAAAGGCACATGCACTTATTATGCAATATGATAGTGGCCATCAATATAGTAAATCTAAATATAAATATAAAAGGAAAAAACATGGAAATCCTAAGAAGGAAGGGTACTCAAAACCCTTCAACGATGCCTTTAGATCCAAAGGGGAAAAGGGAAGAAAAGGGGAGAAATGAACTTACTTCCATAAAGGATTCCATCCAGAATCCACATGTATGCAGAAATTTATAGATATAATGACCCAAATATTTTATCAAAACAACGTTGGAGATGACATCCCTGAGGGTGCCAAGAATAAGAATCCACAAGATCAAAATCCCAAGAAAGGGAATTCTAGCCATGCTTTGATTGCCATCAACTCCTCTCCCGATGCCTGGATCATAGATTTAGGTGAATCACACAACATGGGTGCCAAAAAATAAGTATATTCTTCATTGGATGGATGAAAAGGTCCTCCTATTCTGATGGGGGACAACTCTCCAGTCAAGGTCACCGACAAAGGAATAATTGAACTCACAAACGAAAGCTTCGAGAATGTGCTTCACATTCCCAAACTTTTTGTCAATCTTATCTCCATGTATTAGATGAATAACTCCGACACCATAAAGAGAGTCACATTCACACCTCATGTAGTGGATATATATGACATGCAAACCAATTACAAGGTTTCTACCAGTGAGGTAACTCATCAATCTAGACTCTACACTTTTTCTGAATTTATTGAACCAGATTCTGCATTACTGCTTACCCATGTTGATCAAAGAAATAGGATATGGAACGAAAGGTTCATGAATTTAAACTTTAGATATATGCAACAACTTAGCAAGAAAGTAATGGTTGATGGTCTACCTGACATCCACTTCTCCAAAGGAATTTGTGAGGGATGTGTTCTTGTAAGACACCATCAAGAGAAATTCGAAAAAGGAAAGACTCAGAATGCTTCCTCTCCTTTAGATATGATCCATAGTGATCTCTTGGGACCTTTTAAACATCCATAAATGAATAAATAAAGGTATGTGATCATTTTGTTTTATGATTTCTCATGATTCACATGGATTTTCTTTCTCAGGAAAAACTCAGAGGTATTTCAACACCTAATAGATTTCAAAGCCCTTGTTTAGACAAAGTCAGGAAATAAAATCAACGTCCTCCAAATAGATAACGAGGGAGATTATGTCAACCATGAGATACATAATCTATGTCATGAGGTAGGGATTCATTTGCAGCACATGGTTCCCTATACTTCGCAACAAAACAGAGTTGCGGAGAGGAAAACTAGATCTCTAAAAGAGATGGCATCTTGCATGCTAGATGCAAATTCAATTCCACAAAGATTATGGGCTGAAGAACTTAATTGTGAAACCTAAATAAAAAATAGATCTCCTAATATATATGTCAAGGATAAGACCTCCTACGAGGCTTGGAGTGGCCTCAAACCGGAAGTGACCCACTTTCATATTTTCGATTCACGTGCATGGGCCCGGATTTCCTTTGAAAAGAGGAAGGCACTTGACCCACAAAGCACATAGTGTATCCTTGTTGGATACTCTAACCATGTGAAGGGATACATACTTATTGATATTTCCTCAGACTGGCTCATCATTGAGTGAAGTGTCCAATTTGAGGAAAGTGTCTCGCATGTACCTCAACAGTCGCATGCAAACATTTTTGTTCTTCCACTTGTCAGAGATGATGAGCATGCACATGTCGACTCTTCTTCATATGATATTTCAGATTCAAAGGATTCATATGATCTAGATATAGAGTTAATATAGTCAGATCCAGAGTCAGTGCATCCAGATGCAGATGCAGAGCCAGAGCAGAGGCCCAAGTGGGTCCAGACTACTCTTCAATATGCAGGTATCTTGTTGGTGATCCAAATGATACTAGGGGGACTTGATCTAGTTTTGAGGAGCCTCCTCTTGCATTCACTTCCACTGAACCATTTCCACCCATGAATATTTTCTTGGTTTAGTCTTCAAATTCACATTCTTATGGCAAGGCTCCTAGAAATCCCTTTTGGGAATCCACCATGCAGTAGGGGTACAAATCCCTCCTCGAGAAGAAGACTTGGGATCTATTTCCACTTTCTTTTGGAAGGAAAAATTTCAGGTGCATTT
>JASDQU010816927.1:49950-60331 GCA_032191745.1 Picea mariana | reverse complement strand
GAAAAACCAGAATACACAATGCTTGATGAGATCATTGGAAAAGAAACTCCAAAGGTACCAGAAAATGAAAATGTGCAACAATAGGATCAACGTGTACCCCAAACTCTTGCAGATGTTGTTAGAATATCTACCAGGTTAAGTAGACCCCCTGAATGATACTCTCCTTCATTGTATTATTTATTGTTGACTAATTCTGGTGAACCAGAATGTTATGAAGAGGCAATGTAGGTAGACACCAAAAAGAAGTGTGAGGAAGGAATGAAAGAGGAAATGGATTCCATCGCAAATAACCATACTTGGGATTTGGTTAGTTTCCTGCAATAAAAATAGTATTACAAAATAAATGGGTTTACAAGTTGAAGGAAGAAGTTGGAGGCAAAAAGAGGTATAATATTAGACTTGTTGTAAAGGGGTTTGCACAAAAGAAAGGTATAGAGTTTGAAGAAATGTTTTCTCCTGTTGTTAAAATGACTTCAATTAGGACTATTTTAAGTCTTGTGGCAGTAGAAGATTTTCATCTTTGACAATTAGATGTAAAGACAGCTTTTCTCCATGGGATTTTCGAGGAACAAATTTATATGAAGCAACCACAGGGGCATGAGGTCAAAGGGAAGGGGAATTTGGTGTGTAGGTTGAAGAAGAGATTGTATGGCCTAAATCAAGCTCCAAGGAAATGGTATTTGAAATTTGACAAGTTTGTGATAGAATATGGTTATAGTAGATGCCATTCTGATCACTGTGTTTATTTTAAAATGTTAGAAAATGGAAGCTATATTATCTTGATATTGTATGTAGATGAAATGCTTGTTGCAGGGTCTAATATGAAGGATATAAATGTGCTAAAGAAGAAATTAGCTAATTTATTTTCAATGAAGGATTTGGATCTTGCAAAGAAAATCCTTGGTATGAGAATAATAAGAGACAGGAAAAATCGAAATTGGCATTGTCTCAGGGCGAGTACATAGAGAAGGTGTTGGAGAGGCTTAGAATGAAGAATGCAAAACTAGTTAGTATACCTTTGGCCAACCATTTCAAATTAACTAAGAAAATGTGTCCTAAGACACAGGAGGAGATAAAATAATTATCCAGGGTCCCTTATTCATCAGCAGTTGGCAGCTTGATGTATGCGATGGTTTGCGCAAGACCAGATATTGCACATGCAGTAGGAGTTGTGAGAAGGTATATGAACAATCTGGGTAAAGAACATTGGGAGGTAGTAAAGTGGATTCTCAGGTATTTGAGAGGTATTGCTACTCATGCATTATGTTTGGAGGTTTAGACACTGTTCTATAGGGATATGTTGATTCAAATATGGCAGGTGATAAAGATAGCATGAGGAGCGCCACAGGGTATGTTTTTACTGTAGGTGGAACAACAATAATTTGTATTTCAAAACTACAAAAGGTTGATTCACTTTCAACAATAGAGGCGAAGTATATTTCCACTACAGAGGCTAGTAAAGAAATGATTTGGTTACAAAGGTTTATGGAAGAATTGGGAAAGAAGAAAGATAATAACAAGTTGTACTATGATAGTGATAGTGCCATTCATCTTGCAGAGAACTCAACATTCCATTCAAAGACTAAGAATATATAAATCAAGTACCATTTCATACGATCCATCTTGGAAAATGGACATTTGAAGTTGTAAAAGATACACACTAGCTAGAATTCTACAAACATGTTAACAAAGGGAGTAACCACAGAAAAACTGAGTTCCTTCTCAGTTTCAGTTGGTCTTCAAGAATGATTATGAAGATGAGAAATTTTCCAGGTATGAGAATGATCAATAGTCCAACATATACAATAGTGGTGGAGTTGTTGAGATCAATCTCCAAGTGGGAGATTGTTGGTTATGGAGCCTGATTATCTTCTTGATTTAGAGGTCTTTGTTTTCAGTCGTGTTTATACCCCATGAAGACTTTACACCCCAAAAGAATGTACACCCTTCTACACAGGGGAGTGCAGAGGGGGTTTACCCCCTCTGTGGGGTCTGGGGGAAAGCGCCCCCCCGAAGGAAAAATTTCCTTATAAATGTATATTGTAATTTCATTGTAAATTTGGACCGTTCATTATAAGGTCGCAAATCTGACGGTAGAAGTTATGTTAGGGTTTTTTTCCCTAGAAGGAAACCCTATTTTATGAGGGAAATGTATTGCGACTATGTGTCATTGTGAATATGGTATTCTGAGTGGGGAGACTGTGAGAGAAAGAAGATGAATTTATAGCGGGTGTGTTGTAGGTTGTATCCCTTCATTTGCTAGATAATAATAAACAAAGGACTTGGAAATTTCTCTGGTGGATGTATCCCACACTAGGTGAACCACATATATCTTTCTCTCTATTGTATTGTGTATATTATGTGTTTTATTTCCGCATTTTTTTATTTTATTGCTCCGCGATCTTGTTTTGCTAACACTTTCATCAAATTAAAGTTCTCTTCACACTTTGTTGTCCATTCAAATTTAATTCCGTATGTTTGTAAATAAGTGATGGGATGAGTAATTTTAGAGAATCCTTCTATAAATATCATGTAGTATCTCATTAATCCCATGAAGGATCCGACTTCCAAAAAAATCCCGGGTGTTGGCCATCCTCTAATGGCTTCAATCTTCTCTAGATCTATGGCTATACCTTCTTTAGAAATAATGTTCCCTAAATAATGGATTTGTTCTTGGTAAAAAGAACACTTACTAAGATTGGCATAAAGTTGATGTTCCCTCATCACTTGAAACACCAACATCAAGTGATGTTCATGATCTTCCTCGGACTTAGAATAAATAATTATGTCATCCAAGAACACAATGAAAAACTTATCTAGATAATTTCTAAATATGTCATTCATTAAGCACATAAGGAAAGCTAATGCGTTGGTCAGTCTAAATGGCACCACTACAAATTCACAATGTCCATACCTGGTTCTAAAGGTTGTCTTACTGATGTATTCTTCCTTGATTATGACCTAGCGGTAGCCTCATCTCAAGTCTATTTTTGAAAATATCTTTGATCCTCTTAGTTGATCAATGAGGTCATAAATTCTAGGTAGAGGTTGTTTTTTCTTCAAAGTGGCTTTATTCAGTTGTCTAAAGTTAATACATAGCCTCAATGCTCCATCCTTATCATTGGCAAAGAGTATCGATGCTCCCCAAGGTGAAACACTTGGGTGCATGTACCCTTTCTTCAACAATTCTTCCAGTTTCATTTGTAATTCTTTTAATTCTGGTGTACTCATTCTTGTTATACTATCAATTGCCACCCTTGAAGCATTTCCAAGATTATTTTCTTAATCCTTGTTATATTTACAAACTATTATTTCCCATACCTCCTTGAGACCTTCAAAAAAACAATTTTTAGGAATATGTATGCACCCTTATAGTTATGGTACTCACGTACATGTAGGCCAATGAAGGGACAATCACATACATGTCAGAAAATGATTAAAAAAATATAATTACTCCTAATTAATGGTGATTTATGGGTTTGGTTAGTTTCCTAACTTCTTTTACCTGTACTCAATCATCTCTAACCAACTAGAGACTGCCTAAAAGGAGCATTTTTCCAAGGATAAAGGTAATGAAAAGTAATGGTTATTTGCACACATTAAGAAAACCTTTTTTTGGCTAACCCCGCCAAGTCTGTAAACCCCTATACATCCTTGTTTATGTTTTTTTTACTTTAAAGCCCCTTTTTCCATCCCTCTTTTTTGATTACCAACTTATCTTTCCAAGAGTTTCCTCTTATATCCTCTTTAGGCTCGTGCTTGATCTGAAGTCACTACCATCTTGTATAGAAGGAGTAAGGGTGGAGGAATCTGGGATCTGTCTCGACAGGGAAGAACTGTACAGGTCAAGTATACATCTATAACCACCTTAACTATTTAATAAAATAGAAACTCTTTCCTTCAAAATATGTTGTGTTTGTAACGTTTTGATTGCAATCTTTTCACATATATTTCGTAGAATAATAGTTGTTGAGATTTTACTGATATATTTCATTAGACTAACTGGTAGTTATCAGTTTAACTACCTCTCTATATAGTCTTGCATCTTTAATTCTTTTGCAAGTTGCAGAGAAATTGTTGGAAAAGAGTGAAGAAACTACGAAAATCAAGAACGATATCAACTATAGGAATTTGGGTGAGTCAAACTTTCTTTCCCACCCTAAGAGTTAGTTATTTCTTTTGAAATAAGTTATTGTATATTTGTTGCATGTTATGGCTGTGATTTTATTTCTATTGTATACAACCTACTACTATAGGGGGTTTTCCCGAAAACAACAATGGTGACCATACTAGGGATATTTCTCCAAAGTGGGTTTGTTTATGGGTTTCTATCTCTGTTTGCTTGATTTAAGTTTTTTTCTTTTGTTTAAGACTGTTATCTATACTTGTAATGATAGCTTATAAGCATTTGAGTCTTTCTTTAGTTTCACTTGAGCCTTTGTATTTCCTTTTGTTGTCTCTTTTTTATATTTTTGGGTATATACGCATTGTGCTACTTATCACAGTCGCGTACACATACGTTCCCAGCTAGTATAGACAATTGTGTACATGCAATCTGCCTTAATCATAGGTGTGCACATCTTTCAATAAAGGATTTTTTCAAATATTTTTTATCTGAAAGTTTTTTAGGCCAGGTGTCTAGGGTCTCTCCTGAGGCTTTGAGACTTTTTGTTTTATTGTCTGAGTTCAGTTTTTTCTAGTTTGATTCTTATAAATAAAATCAAGGTTATTTGATGCTTTGATCATTTTGAGTCATTCTTGGATTTACTTTTTGGTTTCCATTATTTTTGTCTTCCTTTTGATCTCTTTGTTTCATTTTGTGCTTTGGGATTTAGAACTAAGTTTTCCAATTCTTTCCATTTATATACTCTCTCTCCTTTGACAATAGATATGTACATATGCTACTATTATATAGGATTTAAGCGCATAAAGATGTGCTTAAAAATGTGTAAGTGTTGGGTCATATACGTGCCCTATAGAGGGCCAAAGCACGTACATACACACCCCATAGAAGGAAAAGGATCATAAAGAGCTCATATGTGCTCACTATATTGATATAGGGCATACACATAATATTATACATGTGACCTATAGTGGAGACAATTGCATACACCATAAAAGTGACTTTTTGGCTTGATTATAATCATTTTTTTAGCCTTGTTTTGTCTTTTTTGGGGAGTTTGGTACCGAAAAGTTTTGTGGCCTATAGGAGGTTGGTAAGGCCTTAAATTTGAATGGAATTTTTTTTTTTTTATCCATATTTGTGTCCCTTTTATTCCTCGGATTGCATCACTATAAGATTAGTCTTGTTCTTAGGATCTTGGTTTTGTGGTCGTTGTTGCGATCATTTTTGAAACTTGAGTTTGTATTTGAGTTCAATAATTTTATTTTGTTCTTTCCTTGGATTTTTCAAACATAAAACCAAAAATGTTTCTTTATTTTATCCTCTTTTGTTAGTTTTTTCTTTGGTAGAAAGAAAAAGAAAATGAAAAAACCCTAGTTTCATGCTAGTTAGATTTCTTTCTTTCTGTTGCATTGTTTTGATTTATATTTGAAAAAGAAAAAATATATTAGCATAGGATTTTTTTTCTTCTCATATTGAAATCATTTCAAAAGAAAAATAACAAAGAACATCCTTGTGTTTTCTTCTTTTTCTTCTTTCAAAAGGTTGTATTATGCATCAGAAAGAGAAAAGATTGCATTTCAAGGTTTGAAGGATTGTTCATGTTTTTTCTCTTTTTTGAAACTATTTTTCATTGAAGAATTAGTGTAAAGTTTTATTTGTCATTGTTCTTATAAGTTTCATTTTTTCAAGAGTCTCAAACAACATTAGTTTCACTTCTGTATTCTTTAAGTAAAAAAAAAACGCTAAAATGAAGGCTAAATTTAAAATTTACTAGACTTTGTTTCTAGGGTTCATAAACAAGTTTAGGGTTAGGGCCTTGTATTAGGATTGAATAGATAACTATCCAAGGATAGTAAAATAACATAGGAGAATGATATAGGGAGAGTCAAAATCCAATTTCCATATAAGTATAGTCGGGAGCCTCCTCTAACACATGAGTTAAACATGAGGTTGCATAAGGAAGAGTTGAGGATATAACCCCTTCGAGGCTTGACCGAACATTGTGGAGAGATCATATTTTTTGGGTTTTATTAGTGACCATACCTCCTTGAGAGGAATTTATTTCAAATATTATGGATTTCTTACCCTTCCCATACGTTTGATCCTGACTGTCGACTGTACCCCCTGAATGATGACTGTGAGTTGGTATCCTTAGTGTCTCTTCATAGGTATCTAAGAGGTTACTACAGGGGGTTTCCCATGGTACCTGAGGCAGATGTTGTATCATGCTATTATTAACCTTGGAGGATGTCCCTCAAAGTGAAGGTTACTTGCACTAGCTAGGGATGGTAAGTGGAGGTCGGGATAATTTCTTCTTACTCCTTCATTCATCAGTCTCGGGACTTGATCAACCCATGTCAGTTTATGGAAGGTACCTTTCCACTTTTTCATTACTTTGTGTTATAGCAAAAATTGCCACACCTATGCATTTGTGACATGGCCTTACCCTTTTCCCTAGCTTGCTAAGAAAAATCCCAAATTTTCTTCATCAAATTCATCTAAAACACTTGACTTTTGTTGATATCCAAGGGTTTCCTTTGTGTAACACACGGAAATCCGCACCTTGCAAGATTAAAAACCTGATGATGAAAGCACATTTCTATTGGTGCAATATTATGTTGTTGAGATTTAGAAAGATTACCTAATCCCTTCATTCTCTAAGTAGCATCACCTGATTTGGAAAATCATTTTCCAATGTTCCTTCCTCTCTTATATATCCATAAGGTGTGTTCCTATCCTTATTGGGTTATCTAAGGAAGAGCCTTTATGCTCTAAGGACTTGTGGAGGAACCATAGAAGTTGGCTCCAAAGAAATGATGAAATTTGAACTAGGTTATAACCAACTTTCACATATTGTTAACAATAGAAGAGTTCTCTTTTCCTCCTATCTTGTGTTCATTTCATTGTTATATGTTGTTTTTGTTCATATATGCTTTGATTTACACACTTGATATATGATACTTGAACCTATAACTACCTTGTTGCAACACTATATTGGTTTCCTATTGCAGGCTGGTTCCGACAGAGACCAGGAGCACTTCAAGAAGTAGGAGCAAGGATTGACATCAAACGAAGGTTTTAAGGTGCAAGTATTATCCTTTTTCCTTCCCTTCTCTCTCCTAGTGAAACATAGTTATTTCTTATTTGCATGCTTTTTTGTGAGGGTATATTTCAGTCTTCTTAATTTAGTCTTTCTCTGTTGTGACTTGACCTAAGGTCATAAGGGAAACATCCCTTAATAACTTTAGAATCAAGACCTTATCCACCTGGGCTAAAGTTTTGGAGAAGTTGTTTGTTTGCGATGTTTTTATTAGGAATTTGTAGTGGAGTGTTTCTTTGTATAGTTGGCCTTGGTTTGTGTTAGTATCACCAATTTTGGATCATTGATTTAGATTGGTCAACCAACCACTCCATTGGCCAGGAAGGACTCTTGGTATTTCTCTTGAAGGTGAAATTCTAGCTACTAGTAACCATAAGTATAAAAACAATAGGAAGAGGAAGAGTAAGAAGATCAAGTATCCAACCTATAATAGTCATGTTGGGTGAAAGAAACCAACCTTTATGAGTCATGCTGGGAGAAAGAGCCCATTCCCTACAATTCATACTAAATTTCAGTTGCCAACATCTGAAATTCATGCTGGGAGAATCAAACCAGCCTTTGCTAGTCATGTTGGAGTTATGTCAACAATCGTTGTGAGTCATGTTGGAGACCTGCACCCAACCATTTCTAGTCATGTTGGGAGAAAGAAACTACCCTCTTCGAATCATGTTGGAAGTGAAAGTCTAGTCACTTCAAGTCATACTGACATCATGTCTCTAGCCTCTTCTAGTCATGCTAGGAGAAAGCAACCAAATACTACAAGTCATGTTGGGGGAACACGTACAGTCATTGCAAGTCATAATGGAATTAGTTCACTAACCTATGTGATTCATCTTGGATATATGTCAACAACCTCTGTGAGTCATGTTGAAGACATGCTACCAACCTATGCAAGTCATGCAAGAAGCGTGGAACCAACCTCTGCTAGTCATGTTGAATTTATTTCAACAACCTCTATGAGTCATGTTAAAGACATGTTACCAACCTCCGCAAGTCATGTTGGGAGCATGAAACCAACCTCTGTGAGTGATGTTGGAGTTATTTCAATAACCTATGCAAGTCATGTTGAAGACTAGTCACTAGCCTTTGCAAGCCATGCTGGGAGCGCAGATCGAGTCACTACAAGTCATACTGGAATCAAGTCACCAAATTCTATGATTCATGTTGGAGGCCTACACTTGGCCTCTGCTATTCATGTTGGGGGAAACCCACCCGCCATTGCAAGTAATGTTGGGGGCATTGATACTATTGGAAATCCTAGATGAATAATACGTAAGCCTACGTTCCCTTGTAATATTTTTAAGGGAGATGACCTTAATTATTTGTGCCTTGGAATTCCAATTGTACAAAGACTATGGTCCTTTTCTAACAACCCTTCTAGTTCTAAGTCATCTTTGGTTTCCCGACAACTTATTCAACCAGTGGTTGATGAAGTGATCCCGTCAATGAAATATTCGGTTGATCCCATTCTTATTTTTGGGAGTGATGCATCTTTCAACTATATCTTTAACATGTCAAGTTTAGTAACTTCTAAACAAGGAGGAGTTCCACTCTCTTCAATTACACTCCCTCCAAGTCCTAGGATGGTTTCCTTTGATTGGAATGATCTTGTTGAGCCTCTCCTTCCTAATTTTGCACCTTTCTAGATAGTGGTTAGAGTTAATTCAATGGGAATTTATTAGTGTATTGTATATGAAGGATAATTTGCAGGTATTTTATCATCCTTGGCTTGGAAAGATCTGAGTTATCCTAAGCTTATGTCAACTACCAGTGAGCCACTGGATTTCGACAGAATACCTAGTGAATGTTTTTGTATTATTCCTTAGTATCCTATCACGTTAGGTGGGAATAACTTCCTATTTGATCTATTAGTAGTGTCAGTCCCTTTGGACTTCAATATGTTTCTTGGGAATGATTATTTTTATTCTATGAACGTTGTGGTGTCTACACTCTTTCATGTAATGCATTTCCCTCACAAAGAAATCATTGTCACTATTGATTAGCTTTCATTTGATAATCACCATCCTAATTCAACTTTAGCTTAGTTTTATCCTTTGTATTTTCTTAGTGTTTGAGTAGACTCTTTCCCACCACAGCTGAATTATGTGGCGTCTTATCTTTAGTGTTCAATTGATCCTAAGAAAGGATCTTTACAATCATGTTTTCCTTATCAATACAAGGTCACAGTAATTGATCAAGTCTTGTATCTAATGGGGGAATATAAGCCTTTGCATTCATCTATTGTCCTAAGAGATCTTGAGTTTCCTCTCGAGTTTGATATTACTATTTGTGAGACCTCAAGCCCTAGTATGTGCATCTCGTCGAGTCCCAGTTTCTTGGATGTTGAATTTCCTTCAGATGAGGCTATCCTTTAAGCTATGATTTTGGATTTTTGACCTCCTCCTGAACTGGAATATTTACAAGTTGTTTAATAAATAATCCCTTGGCCTAAACCTAGAGATGGGATCTACCTGGAGAAGTACTATGCATAAGTTGCTAGGCTATGTGGTACTTTGTACATATTGTACTTTTAGGGTTTTTTGTTTTCAAGTTCTATATTCCATAGCACATGCTATTGTTAGAGGTTGATATATTGGACTTATTAACTTATGGGTGAGTTTTTTTTATATACAGGAATTTGGAGACATTTTCTTTGGTCCCCTTTCTCCATGTCAATCCATTCTGATAGGTAATGATCTCGAAACTAGCATATAGGTTAGATTTTTTCCTCCATCCATTATCTGTTTCCTATTTCATTTTTTCTTAGGATCGATCCCACTGATTTGAGACAAAAAACCTTATTTATTGTTTAGAAGTGTTGTAATTAATGTGGTAGAGCCTACCATTCCTGGGTTCCCTAGTAATAAACTTGTTCGTAGTTTGGAAGCCATGTTGAAGTACTTTCATAGGCCCAAGATCCTTGTTTAGTACCACCATGAATTTGAATTGAACCCTCATATATTCTTCTCAGTCTTCTTTTGTATTATACCCTATGGGGCTCCCCCATTTATGTGTTATGCTACTGTTGATTAAGGTTGGTTGTCATTGATGTCAACCCTTGAAGAAATCCCCGAAGCACAAAGGTTTGGGTAATGGACTCAATATTGTTTGATGTAAATATGACTCATTATTGTCTTGTCATGGTTGATAAGAAG